>OMNW01001048.1:15639-26336 GCA_900303245.1 Selene dorsalis | reverse complement strand
ATTTACTCCCACATTGTTTCTCTTGTGTCTGACCACACACACACACACACACACACACACACACACACACACACACACACACACACACACACATAGTACATCTCTCAGCTGAACAATTCACTGTGCGACCTCCCCAGTCTGGGATAATGGTTTGAGCTCCGTGTGGACACTGGTTCCCAGTGAAGGAGGATTTTTCTGATCCAGAGGGAGGTCGTCAAGCGGCCGGCACAGCAGCAGGAACCGCTGAGGAGAGAAAACATACAGTACCATTCATATTACTGATATTACCGTCCGTTTGTATCGTTTCCTTACATTATAATGTGTGTTGCACAGTGTTGAAGTGACGGCACTAAGCTGAATTACAATAGAGTTAAATCTAACAGAACTAAAAATGAACCTTGAAAAACAACGATCTTCTCACAACTGACAAACAGCGCCGTTATCACCTCTGCAGCTGAGTATCGCAACTGCCAGTGAGATTTTAGACGCAAAAACAGGGAACATGGCCTTGGCATGTTCCTGGGAGAGAGCACAGGGTAGATAACTGTTCCCAGCAGTGTATCTCAGAAAGAGACATCTAATTCTTAGCTTTCAACTATAAGCACAAAGGGACTGACCTTCAACCACACAAGACTGCAAAAGTGATTCAAATTCTCATATAACATATAATACATACGTTTTCCAGTAATGTGGATTAGAAGATGAGGCAGGTGATCGTCTGAGACAAAGTAAAAGATCTTACACAATTGTTAAAACGGATCTTTTCTTTGCTTTTAAAAAGGGAATAAGTCACATATGTCGATAAAGCCCATGGGGTGATGTTTTGCAGGTAATGTTATACTGTGGTTACTTAATGAAAATCTGTTCCCCATGGAGAATATTCTGAGAAAAAACCATGTCAAGAAAACTTTGAGCCAAAGAAGCCAAAGTGAAACTCAGTGACCTCTGCACATAAACATTCAGCTGACAGAGACACTGAGCTCTTTAAGATTAGTTTTTATGGTTCTCTGTAACAACATCAACTTCCCATTTTAACCACGTCCACTCGATTTTGGCCCTGGCACTCGGTTTTGTGCGTTCTCGTGGAAGGGTCAAGTGTCCCAATTCTTTTAAGAGTGTCTTAAAATCGGATCGCCCCCCTCCGTTTTCCCCCACAGACCATTCAATAACTCAGAGAAACAGCTCACCTGTTTAAGAGAACCTTTTCCCTGCATCATCTGATGTAACACAAACAGTGGGATGAGGGAGAGGGAGACGGTGGCAAGGAACCAGCCCAAGACGTTGGCCCACAGCGGATACACGTAGGAGTTACTGAACTTCAGTGGAGAGTATTTGACAATGGAGAAGATGAAGGTTCCCTGTGAAGAGAGACAGACACAGAGGGTTCATGTTGAAGGTAGAGTCAGAGATCTGTTTCTGGAGCATTTTTTACTGAGTAGCTTGAAATCCTCTTCACACTCTCGACTGCAACCAATTAATTTAATGCTTTTTAACAAAAATCCTCTGCGTGTACCGCTCTTCATGTACTAATCGCATGGTGCTCAGAGTCCCAGAGTTACACCGTGGAAAAGACAACACCAACACGTGAATGAGCCATGAGAAACAGCTGGTGGAAAGTTAACGATGCTGCGCAGTGAGGGTAATACCTTCACGGAGCGAATCAATGTAATCCCAATGTGAGTGATGCAGCTTTCTGCAATACTGCTGTGTGTAGTAGGGCTTCACCTTGATGTGAACCCAACGCTGACAACTTCTTTTCTACCTTTTAAAAAATGTAGCGCAGCGATATTTTAACTTTTCCAGTGCTCTGTGTGGACGACAGAAGCTGAGGTTGAGGGTGTTTGTGATGTAAACATCTGTGGACAGTGACGGATTACAAGATGAGTTCAAGCGTCAAAAAGCCGAGAGGTAAAAACGAGTGCTACACGGTTGTAAAAATACATTAAATCTATCATCTGTGTTTGTGCATCTGTAGCTGTGGTGAGGCTGATCTCCATGATGGTTATCACTGGGGTGGTCCTCGCCCCCCTGGCCCCCCCACCCCTGAATTGCCCTGAACATGACATGTCATATATAATATCATACATCACACAGACATGAGCGGCAGCAGCACACATGGGAAACTGGAGACAACCACAGAATGAAAGGAACTTACAAAAATGAACACGGGGGTAACGAAGCGCCAGCAGTATTTCATGAATGGGAACGGACGATAACCAATCATTTCTGTGATGTTGTCGTAGAAACGGTCAGCACCTTTTAGGAACAGAAAAATATAACATTAAAACGTCAGTGGTCATCTTTGAGAGCAGTTTATCAGTGCACCAGATGTGCAGAGAGTCATCTTGTGATGAAAACCTCGTGTCTGTGATGGGCGGCTGTCCGGTCTGTGACTCACCGTAGACCCAGCCGATGCTGACGGACTGACAGAAGGACAGGAACAGCAGGGTGGTGCCACTGCAGACGTGATGATCCAACAGCTGGAGCAGGTACATCCCTCCCTGAAAACAACACTTTTCATCAGTACACTGATCATACTAAGAGCTGCAATAAGGACAACCTGCATTAAAAAAAATTGGTATAATTATGTAAATTCTTGCATTTCATCTGGATTTAGAAAGTTGTATGAGCACTAATAAACAAAAACAATGAGTCTAAGCAGCAGTAATCAGAGACAGACACTGTTATTCTGCTTTTTAACCATGTATTGTTATTTAGTTTATGCTATATGCTACATGGTTTGGCATGTTTCACCATGTTCTCAGGAGGTCTGGGGAACAATTGAGGCCAGGTTTTCTGTTTTTCTAACTGGTGTCAAGCAGAGTGTTGTTGCTCTCGTATCTGTAAGTTCAGTCTGATGCTGAACGCAGCAGCTGATGAATAGAAACAGGAGGAGACGACTTTCCTGACGGCCAAGAAATAGCCCAACACATAAGCTCATGTAACGGTGTCATTTCTACCCCTCGTTTATTTTGTGCTGATTGATTACATCATGAATAGAGTGGGGTGTTTGTCTGTTTTCGTCTGTAGCCTACTAGTAGCAGTCACTTCCTGTGTAAATACAATGGCCTGATTGTAACTGAAAACACACTGACATCCATCTCAGGTAACAGGAGGCCGCTTCTGAGTATCCAAGATATTGAGGACGCATTTCAGATCCAATCCCGGCTCAGACACATTCAGAGGAGGTCTGAGGGGATTATTTTAGCAGAGTGAATGCAAATGTGTCTGGAGCAACACTGAATAACCATCTACTGAACTGAATTCCTCTACCACAGGCGTAATGAACCTACATTCTTTCACCGTTTCAAAAACATAAAGCCTTTAAGTAACCGTTGAGCTGAGCTAAGGGCGTCAATTCCCAGGCTCAGCCCCTCCTGGTCCTGCTCTGTCTCACAAACCCAGTGATAATGAAACCATCTGTCACACACAACAACAACAACAGCAACAACGAATGTTTGTTTAGTTGCATATGGAACAGGGAAGTGTGGATGGAAGTGATCACTCAACACTCATGTGGGGATCAATTCTGATACCAAGTCCCTTAAACAGTGACAAAGGATTATGAAATCTACTGTACAAACCTCAGTGACCAGTGAGAGTCCCAGCAAACAGCAGGTACAGCAGATAGCCAGCAGAAGCAGCTCACGTCTGAAGCCTTGACGCAGGTAGGTCGGGAACAAATCAACCAGTGATGTCATTAAACACTCCAGACCAACAAACTGGAAGAAATCAGTGGGAAGCCAGAGAGTCAGAACTTTGATCATTCATTCAATCAGTACAATCAATAAAACAAAATGTTGGCGGTACCTGACTATCCAGTCCAAGCAGAATGATCATGAGGAAGAAACACACCGACCACACCTGAGGTGCAGGCATCATGGCTACTGCACGTGGGTAGACGATGAAAGCCAGCCCTGGACCTACAGGAAATAAATAAAACACAACAGATAACAATGTCATTTGTGTGCACCAGCACCATCTGACTTCCTCACTTTCCTGTGTTAACGATGTTCACGTTGAATGTGTGATTTTCACAAGACAGAGCATGATCATGCCAAGAACGAACATGCACAGAGGTGGAAAGACACCAACACAGAACATGAAAGTAAACAAATGGAGAAAGAATAATCAGTAAAGTGTTTGTTGTAACTCTGAATTTGATATGTGGACATAAAAAAATACATAACATAAAATTGCAATTAACTCCAGCATCAAGTTTTAGCGTTTGTAGTTTCTGGACCAGTCAATTTGACTCCCATTTTAAAATCTTACATGCTTTAAAAAGTTAAATAATAACTGCTTGGTCTTATTCTAGTCAGCGGGTTAATGTACAAAGCCTATAGCAAAGAACTTTAGCCCTAAAGCAATGTTATGATTTTGCTGTAAACAGTGGTGTGGCGTCATGCTCATTATGACGATGCTGTAATAGGTACGGAACGTCGTTAGGTCCAAAACGTGTATTTTGATGTGGACATCTTAAAACAACCGAAGATAACGTCAATTTCGCCTATAGAAGTAAATAATTGTTTGTTTTGTGATGTGTGCGGTGGTCCAACATCGTGATCCCGTCTGTGTTTAAAGTCACTGATTTGAGTTGCGTGTTAAAAACAACTGATGTGAAGATAACCATATGGATGACATGAACTGTAGGGAAATGGATTTGGTGTCTCAAAACGTAATGTTTTGTCATCCGAGGATTTACAAATTTGACGTCTTAACGTCATAGGAGACGTATGCGACCAGAGGTCCTCCCATAGTATTCGCCAAAAACTTTCTTCAATCCACAGGAGCCCCTTCTCTTTCTTTGTCCATTCATTGATTAACCGTGAAGTCAGGTAGCCTGCTGCCAAGATGGCGGCGACGACCAGCGAAAGCTTAAGCTCGCGCTCCAGAAACCTATGGCTGACGCCAGGACGCTACACTGCAACGGTCATTTAATTTAAACAAAATAACGGTTGGCCCTCTCCAGAACCATTAAGACACATGCAACTGGCACAACTGTCGTCTTTAATGACAATAAGACAGATATGAGCAGAACAGCCATCGAGTTTTTAAGTTTTTACCGGCTCCGTCGTTCCTGCTTCATTACCGGTGCTCCATGGCTGAATTTCTTCCCTTGTGGGACCGTGGAGATACTAGGCTACGTAGAAATGCGAACTGCTGCGGTGCTCCTGCATCACTGCATCGGAACTATGTTTTATTCTCCTCAAAGTAAGTAACTTACTTATTAGTGGCTAACGTGTTTGTTTTCATTCATGACTGGGGCTACAAAAGTATGACAACAGTTACGTGTCTAGCTACTAGCTTCGGCAAATGCTGCTATTGCTAGCGGGGCGCTGGCTAACTGCTAGTTTTGCTGTGGATCAAATGGTGGCCGTGCTACTGGACTAATGGTTGAGGCTGTGTTGGTTTTTTGTTGTCTCGTATACAAGATTATTTTTGGTCAGTTGTGCACCTAATAGCCGTTTCCTCCAGGCTTCCTTACATTTTTCTGACCACAAACGTAACAGGATGGTAGAGGGTGGGGTGATCGTCAAAACGGAGACCGGAAGTGCGGTCGACGAAACGTTTATTGATCTAGTGGCAGTGACGTTCATTTTAATGTTCACAATCTTCAAGACGCGACTCTTTTTTTTTTTAATTTGGAAAACTAATTAGACATTTCAATGTTTCCCTGATGATTCTGTTAAACGAAAGGTCAGAGGATTACCAGTGTAAATTTTACATTTACTCCTAAATTTACATTTACATTTAATTTACTCCTTTGTGCCATGCTTCATGAGAATCGTCCAATCCTTGTTGAAATTTTATTTTGGGCCAAAGTGATGGAGTGGCCAACAGATTGATAATGCTATCATCCTATTTGTCTTAAGCAGCAAAAGCAGCCAAAGTAGCCACACAAAGCAAAACCCATTTTTTTTCCAAATGGATTTGATTTAATTTGTGGTTTGCTTTCCAATCCTGCTCTAAGACACTGTTGTTCCTTAAAATGGAGGGCGTGTCTCATGGCAGCTCTCATTAATCTTTTTTTGTCTTGAGCCCTGCATTCCTGCTGCCTGCTGGTTAACAGTAATCATGCTCACCTGAGCTGAACCTCAAGGTTGAAGTAAAAGGTAGAATATCAAAAAGAGAAAAACTACAAATGACAGAAGAACATTGCAAGTCTGCCAAAAAAAGCTTATTGGGTTGGAAAATTAAAGGGATAAGGCTGAAGAAACATCACAAGATTTGGCACAGTTTCCACAAAGGGTGAAGAGGTAGTGTCTGTGAAATGGTGCAGTATCTGACTATGCCACAAGCTTTCCAAAAGACAATCAGGAAATGTATCACTGTGACTTCAATGCACACTCTAAAGTTAAACATAACCGAGCCAACACGTACCAGATTCTGCCACCTCAGAAATATCCACTCCTTGTTCGTAAGTCATGAACCCCAAAACAGAGAAAATGGCAAAGCCTGACACAATGCTGGTAGCACTGTTCAGCAGACACAAGTAGAAACAGTCCCTGGAAAGAAAATGAATCCAGTTCTGAAAGCTGCCAGTGCTTAATTTTAAAATCAAACTTCTTAATTCTTTCTATAGACGTTCTTGGCTTTGTTGCATCAAATTTCACTTCAAAGGAAATAAAAGAATCCACATAGAAAAACAACATGCCTTAGGCTGCAGATAAATCATGCAGTAGACCAAAAATACCCTCCTTTTAATTCATTTAACTTCTATTTAGACCTCACAAAGGGTTACCTTTCATTCATAGCAGGATAGTTTTGATAGATTGGCATTGCACTTACCTGTAACAGTCATTGTTATAATGGTTGTAACTCCCAAGAGAGGTTAGGAAGCCAAAGCCAATAGCATAAGAAAAGAAGATCTGAGTACCAGCATCCATCCACACCTGGAAAAAGGTCAAACAAACGTGTGTGTGGGTATTTGCATGTCTCCAAGAAAGACTGCTCTAAAATATTACGTGTGTGTTCTTACCTGGGGATCGGATAGGCGAGAGATATCTGGGTAGAGGTAGTAAACGATCCCTTTCATTGCGCCTGGTAGAGTAACGCCTCGTATGAGCAGAACCAACAGGATGGCGAAGGGGAATGTGGCGGTGAAGAAGGCAGCCTGAAGAAAAAAGAGCATGAACATCTGCAATGTAAGTTTAAAACTAATGATATTGTTTCTTATTGATTGAGCTATACTTTATTTTTCAATTTTTTTTAAAAACCAACCAAAATTGGCTGATTTAATTAAGTATAAGAAAAATTAGACAAACTGAATGACTGTTGTGTATATTGGGTGCCGTATTAGTCAGATTGTAATATTATTAGCTCCATAACGTGTATTGCTCAATCTCTGCTAAATTTCATTCATTTTATGGACCTAAAATGTGACTCCAGATGACGTCATCTTGAAGTGGAGGTGTTTTAATCACTTTTTTGGAGTTGGAAATAGTTCCCAAAGCACTGGAAGTTGCTAAATTTGCTAAAGTTTTTTGCAGAACAACTCTGGTTTGGAGCAAAGGCTGTACAGGGTATTGGATGAAGATGTGGCAGTAGGCAGCATTGGCCTGTGTTTGTCAGTGTAGTAATATTTAGATCTGGTACTTTATGCATTGTTCTTACATTAATATAATGGGATGGTACTTACTCAACAGTGGATACTGTATATGAGCCAGATGTGGAAGCACAAATAAAAACAAAAGATAATGAGCTGATGCAAACACATTAGTGTTTTTGTTTCATACTAATATTATATTAAACACAGGGTTGCACACCTCTATGTCTGTTTTAAAACGATAATAAGACTCAGTTTAACTTTTTTTTTTTTTAATTAAACTGACCTTAAGACACATGTTTACATGTATGTATCAGATTACCTTTCCTGTGGACTTGATGCCTTTCCAAACGCAGAAATAGCAAATGACCCAGGTCAGGATGAGACACAAGACCAGTTCCCATCTAAGACTGCCCACGTCCTCGATGCCACTGGAGATTTTCAAAACCCGGTGCCTGGGTGGAGGTGGGAAGTGGAGAAATGGTGTGGGTGAGTGAAACACAAATGACAAGTGAAGGGGAGAGAAAGTGAATTGTATGCGGAAAAGGAAAACGTCAGGATGTGGAGGTGGATGAGTGACAAGGAGGAAGAGGAGAAACTCACAAGTGGGCAACTCTTTATCTGTTCGTCAGACAACAGAAAAGTTTGAAAACTTGTAACATGCAGCCAGATGTAATTTCCAAGTCATTTTCAATCCACTGTTAAAATCCTAATTGTGCATGTGTCTGACAACATAACCAAACACCAAATTAAAAGATGAAGGCTGTGTTATGTTTTGGGCTATGTCTACTTGTCAGTCATTCACCTGTTCATTGGGCTGGGCAGTTCAGCTAAAACAAAAGTATATGGATGGGGGTCGGGTGGAAGGGTGGAAGAGAAGATCTGGAATGATTTGGGATTAAGAAAAGAGATGGGAGCCAAAAAAATTGGGAAAGATTGGAAGAAGAAAAACAGCATTCAGTTAAACTTGTGTTGAGCACATGCTTACTGCCAGAACTCCACAACAGGAAGAGTCGTGTTCAGTCTGGAAGTCATGCTGAGGCTCAGATTTGGATGGCTGAGGTCCAAGCATGAGTCTAATATGAAAGAATTAAAAAAACCAAAACAAAACATTAAAATAATAATTTCAAAGTAAAAGTTGAATTACATTGTGCATGTATTACCACACTGGGACGGTTTTGGTGAACAGAATACATTCTTGTTTCACATTTTGTCGCCGTTTTGGTTTTTCATTAGTTTAGAGCCTTGCTTTCAACAGTGCATTCACAAAGCATTCATATTACTTCAGACCCCAGACTCTTAGACTCCTATTTCTCCCATGTAGGACTTATGGAGGTCACTGTGCTCTTTGGCACCTTCTGCAGAAATAGTGTTGTTTCCTTCCCTTGATCTGTGTCTCATCACACTCCTGTCTCTGAACACTGCAGCAGACCTGTTTATGTCAATGTGATATTTCAGTTTATTCTCATCTCCCACCGTACACATTGGCCTAATTGATACACAGCAGCATTTTATATAACAAATATCTTCAGAGAAAATGGTGATCAAACTAACTAAACTCCATGTTGGTTTATCATGATAGCTCTTACAGAGTTTAGTTACAGGGCAGGTTACCTGTGTTCCAGTCGTTTCCACATGTGGCCCAAGGCAACTCTGCACTGAAGGATGAGAACAGGTAAAAGAAGGCCCAAGCCAAGATGACGATGTAGGAGGTTGCACTGAATGCAATGATTAAATGACTAGCATAACCCATGCCTGAGAAAAAGAAGAATAGAAGATTAATGAGGGTGGTTCACAGTTTCTTCTTTAAATGTACACCTCATAATTATAGATTTGCAAAGTGTGCAAACATTCATTTTTGATTTGAAAGGTGCCATGATTCATATCACTACTATATAGACCTATATATACTACATGTATGTTATTTAGGCTATTTATAACCATGTCAATGTTTTTAGTTGACAGTAGGTGATGGGGACCTCTGGTGGTGACTTTGTCAGATAATATGGATAAGAGTCTCCACAATAATAATAAATACAACTACGTCACTGTGTAATCTGCAGCTGCAAGCAACCACTTTATTGACAATGTGACAGAGAAGTCCTCATACATTTCACTTTTATTTTGACAGGGTAATTGTATTTCCGGTTATTTTTCAATCTATCGAGTCACCCGAGTTATTTTTTTTCACAAAGGAAAATAAGAAATGCCAAATAAGACTAAACCAGAGAACGAGTCGTTTTATTCTCTTGATTTCTTCATGGACATTGAAAAATAAAAGATAACTGATTCTGATTGTTCTTTCGTTCTAGTGAAGTTAAAACCTAAAATCATTTTCTTCTGAGTTATAGGGGAAATAAAACACAGCCCCGGTTCAAAAAGACAAACTTTGTGCGTAATTACGCACGCGGCGTCCAGACCGCGTTAAATTTATCTCTATCAGTATATTCCATATAAGCAAGATGGAAAATTTACTTTGTGTGTGAATTTTACCTTGGAAAAGCGGACAAATCTTTCTCCAGCACGTGATGCCCCCCTGGCTGGTGTATTGTCCTAAAGAAGTCTCGAGGAAGAAGAGGGGGATTCCGCATGTAAGCATGAACAAGATGTATGGGATGAAGAACACACCTGCAAGAAGAGAGGATGTTTCCTGCTTAGTGCGTCGAGAGAGGAGAACCATCACCTATCAATAGTCGTCACAGGTGGTTAATTTCGGAAAGGCGCGCGACAGCTGAGACTCACCGCCGCCGTTCCTGTAGCACAAGTAGGGGAACCTCCATATATTCCCAGGTCCGATGATGGCGCCCATCACAGTCAGGATGAACTCGGCTTTGGTCCCCCAGTGTCCCCGGCCCTCCAGTTCCTTGGGTTTCTCTGGGAACTTGTTTGGCACGATGACAGCGTAAACGCCATTCTGTCCGTTCATGGCCCTCTGCAAACTCACCGCTGGTTTCCCTAGAAGCACTCTGGACCGACTTCCCCTGTGCGCACAGGATTGTGTGATGACTTGCCAAAGCCTCACCCACTGCAGTTGACGCAGACTGCGCAAATATGAAGCCAAATCTGTGATGAGGGCTGTTGTGCACAAGGTGAAGATGTGACGGAAGCTGTGATGGCCCTACTTGATGGCTGGTAGCAACTATTTAAG
>OMNW01001047.1:6776-17496 GCA_900303245.1 Selene dorsalis | reverse complement strand
GTCTGTCTCTCTGACCCATGGAGAGAGCTGGTTCCACAATAAAGGAGCCTGGTAACTAAAGGCTCTACCTCCCAGTCTGTTTTTAGAGATACTGGGAGTCACTAACAGACCTGCATTCTGGGAGTGAAGTGCTCTGGCGGGACAGTATGGAACAATAAGGTCTTTCAGATAAGATGGAGCTTTGTCATTAAGAGCCTTATAAGTCAGCAGAAGGATTTTGAAGTATTCCATATCCTACTGGAAGCCAATGGAGAGAAGCTAGAATGGGAGAGATGTGCTCTCTCTTTCTAACTCCTATCAATAACCTCGCTGCAGCGTTCTGGAGCTGGAGACTCTTTAGAGAGGTTTTTGGACATCCTGACAAGAGGGAGTTATAGTAGTCCAGCCTGGAGGTGATAAATGCGTGGACTAGTTTCTCAGCTTCACTCTGAGAGAGGATATTCCTGATCTTAGCTATACTGCGCAGGTGAAAGAAGGCAGTCCTAGTCACATGCTTTATGTGGGAGCTGAAGGAAAGATCCTCGTCAAAAATGACTCCAAGGTTCCTCGCAGTAGTGCTTGAGTTCAGGGTGATGCCATCCAGAGTAGCTATCTGATTACAAAATGTGCCCCTGAGATGTCCAGGTCCGAACACAATAACCTCTGTTTTGTCAGAGTTCGGTAGCAGGAAGTTAGAGGACATCCAGGCTTTGATGTCTTTCAAGCAGTCTTGCAGATTGATGAGGCAGCTTCTTTCATCTGGCTCAATCGATAAGTAGAGCTGAGTATCATCAGCATAGCAATGGAAACTGATGGATTGCTTCCGGATTATATCCCCTAATGAAAGCCTAATGAAGAGTGAAGAGAACCGGCCCTAAAACTGAACCCTGTGGTACACCAGACGTAACTCCGCTGTACTCTGAATGATCATTATTAATACTAACAAACTGAAATCTGTCAGATAGGTATGAGTCAATCCATTTTAGAGCAGATCCTTTAATCCCAATTACATGTTCTAGTCTCTGCAGTAAAATGCTGTGATCGATGGTATCAAATGCAGCACTGAGGTCCAGAAGTACAAGTACAGAGACAAGACCTCTGTCAGAAGCTGTAAGAAGATCGTTAGAGACTTTGACTTTGACCAGTGCTGTTTCAATTCAATTTCATATGAATTAAATTCTGGCTCTATTTTCTGTATCAGTTGGTACCAAATTACATTCTTCTCTTAGTAACCTTTTTGGTAACCATTGAAAAATATATACTTTTAATAAATTTTTGCACAGACCAAGTTTTATCAGAATGGCTGTTTTAGTGTACGACTGTTACTAGACTAATGCTGCGTTCACATTGAATCTGGCAGACAGGAGATAGCAGATGGACTACGGCCACGGGACAGAGCGCAAAAAACAAACATGACCGACAGAATGGCACGACAGCAAAATGATACACATATGACGATATGTTGCTATGCCAATGGTGTAGCCTATAGTTTACAACAAATTCTTGTGTATTATTTAATGTTATTATCATGGATATACATATATGGCTATAAAACTCTGGTTTCACTTGATATTACATTGCAAACTGGTTGTGAATTCTTTTCTTTTTAACTTTGGACAGCATTGCCGTTTACCGTTGCCGTTGATGGTATTCTGTGCCACCCTCCCCCAAGTTTTACCGTCCCTCTCTTGTCCACTTATATGACATCTGGTTTGCAGTCTGGTGACTGCTGAGATCCATGCAAACACAGCATTAAAACAAAAGTGATTCTGCCTGGTACTTATTTTCTTGCTGTCTGTGTTGCTGACAGTCAGTAAAACACAGAGACAGTGCATTAGTAGCCAAAACTGTTAGTGTAAGAATAATACACCAAAGGTTGCACCTGGCTGATGACCGCAGCACGCTAGTGTCAGCACCTCAGTGTAAAGCACTCTCTCAGGTCTTGTTGTATAATTAGTTTGGGGGTTAATTGTGTGTATCTACAGAAAGATCTGCTGTTACAAGCACATAAAATGGCACGTGGGAGTAATGAGTCATTATTGAAATGCACTTAGAAAATTATTTGAAGGACATGTTGTGCTTCCTGTTGACAAAGGCACAAAATCCTGGATAGTTACTAAAGTATTGACTGGAGAGATTAATCTTTTTCTTCATGAGTGGCTGAACATTTGTCAGTGAAATTGTCTTAAAATGAATTAGTGTGCATTATTCACAAGAAGGAGGTGGACAGGACCCTGAGCCCAAAGAAGTGTTGTGGGAATGATATCTGGGGGATTAGAAGTGGGCTTTATGTTTGACAGGAAACTCTGAAAATGGTGAAAGACAGATAAAGACAGTCCTTGTGCCAGATCCCCGTCAGGGGTTGTATTTGTATTTTTATTCATTTAGTTATTTATTTTATCAAAGTCACGGTCATAAAAGCAATAAAATCAATTTAAACTGGGTGCATCTTTGTTTTCGAACATCAAAACACTGTTCCGACTCTAGTCTCATTTTTTCCTTCCATCGGACAATATGATCATAAAAATATAGTAATAAAAATTAGGACTCCATAGGTATACAGTTCAATATAGACCAAAGACCAAACAATAACTTAACAAGTAGCTTTGATTGGAAAAAAACAAACAAACGAACATCCAGCCTGGCCTAGTATTTTATCTGCTAGACCAAAAAACAACACAGCAATCTGTTCAGCACAATGTTCTTTCACTTCATAAGCTACTAATGCGTCTCTGCTTCAGTTAGTTAAATATTGTTGATCTCTTGAAAATGTAGGTTTATTATCTGTCACTTCAGGCCACTTGCAGTGTAAGAAGTCAAGTGTTGATGACCACAGCTTTGATTTAAGACTACAGACAACATTGTGTACACATCAGATTCAGTGTACACTGTGTTTTAGAAAGAATTGGAAGAGAAGAAAAGCATTTTTTCAAATAAATTTCCCAAAAGAAATGAAAACATCTCAACCTTCAAATTAAAAACCCATTATTATATGCACCATGTGGTAGATCCACCTAAATATGTCTAAATAAACATGTCAAAGTCATTCTCAAATGTTATTTTCTGATACATTCGTAAAAACATTATTCTGTATAGGCTCATAATGTCATGGTCCGTGTCTTTTAGTCCCTTTAGTTTCTGTTTTATTTTGAAGTTCAGAAATTCCTGTGTTCTCCCTCTTGTAATTACCTGATGTCTTTCACCTGTGTTGATTTCCCCACCTGTGCCTCGTCTGCCTTAACCCCAGTGTTTCCCTTTGTCTTGGTCGGATCGTCTGCGTTGTTATCTGTGGTCCTGCAGTTCTACCCCATGCCATGTCCTGCAGTCATACCTTGTGTTCCATGTCTGTGTGCTTTCCTTGGTTGTCCTGTGAAAAAAACTATTACTAAATTATGTGAAAATTACAGTCGCATTTAGGATAGTACACTAAAATTAATTTTGGCACGCAATAGTGTGATAAGCCTTCAGGTACAGGAACAATGTGATGTTGATCAGGAATACAAGTTTGAGGTGTGGACCACACAGGCCATTAACTTGGTGATGGGCAGATCTGAGATGTGAAGGAAAAATGGCTCCTCCAATGAAATTTACAACTCAATAATTTAACTCTTATTCAATGTTTACACAATACGTTCTCTTCAACACTGTTTTAAATTACAATAAAGTGAATTTATGTAAGTAGAGAGATCATCACATGGCAAGTGGCAAGATCATCTGGTCTCAGTAATGTAGAAGTCCTTATATTTAGTTACCATGATGAAACTATGTAGTTAATACACTAGATCAGGGCTCAGGGACTTCAATGGTGCCTGGGAGAGATATGGTTCACAGACTAGACTAACTTTACTGAGTGTATCATGGAAGTGGTTAATACCTTTTGATAAAATAAACCAAGCAATATTTTTCACACATAAAATGTGTCTTGTGAGAGAGCAGACTTGGGTACTCAGCTGGTATACTGAACCTGTTAAGACATAAAGTCCCAAAGCTGACATCTTTCACTGAGTCTATGCAGGCGTTTGAGTGAAAGATGTCGTGAGTCCATTTGATGAAGGTGGGAAAGACCATCAAAGAGACTTTTAAAAACAGGTGTACTCTCCTTTGCTGTACCCTGTTCTGCAGGAGATTGGGTCTTTGAAGCTACTGTAGTAATTCTTCAACCGTAGACGATAAAGTAACCATCATCTTGCCCCGCTCTGTTTTTATGACTTTGTTTTTTATCATTGTTTTGACTTTGTAAACAGTTTCTACTGTTGTCTCTGAATGCCAAACAGCCTGAATGTGAGCCCATTAATAATACAATTCAATGGCAGCAGTTAACTGCTGCATGTTACCAGAAAGACAAAACTTCAGAGCAAATGTTATTTATACTGGTTCATATAAAAAACTTCATTTTTTATCGAGGATATATCAAATATAAATGGGAGGGATGTTTATAGTGAGGATGACCCTGAGGTTGCACTTAGTTTATTAATGTCCAGATACATGAAGATTGTAGACAAACATGCTCCTTTAAAAAAGTTTACAGTCAAGTATAAAAGAGCCCCATGGATTGATAACACTTTAGTGAATTTAATGTCGGACAGAGATGTGGCTAAAAAGGTTGCTATAAGATCTGGATTATTTGAAGGCAGACATCAGTATTGCTCCTTGCGTAATCAAGTCACAAAATTAAACAAAATGTAAAACAGGGATTACTATGAGCAAAGATTAAATACTGCTAAATATGATGGTAAAAATCTCTGGAGTGTTTTTGATGAAATGATGGGTCGCAAAACTCATGTTTGTCCTCCCTTTGTTGAATCAAACTGTTCAACTCTCACTAAGCCAAATGACACTGCTGATCATTTTAATAATTTCTTTATAAAAACGGTATGTCAACTTAGAGAAAGCATGAGTTCCTCTGACAACCATAAATCAAAAGACATAATCACTAATAGTATAATGTATGACAGAGTATGCACTTCTGAATTTCACCAGGTTGAAGTCAAACAGCTGGAAAGACTTCTCCGCGCTCTCCCTGACAAAAAACTAGCCGGTGTAGATAATCTGGAGAATAAATTGTTAAGGATTACTGCCAGTTGTATTTCACCTCCAGTGACCTATTGCAAAACTCCTATGTTGTGGAAGACAGCTAAATTTGTCCCAATACCCAAAGATAAAAAATTAGTTTTGAGAGCAACTCCAGACTGATTAGCATTATTCCAGTCCTGAGCAACAAAATCATGGAAAAAGTTGCATATATGCAAATTCATAATTATTTCTTTACAAATAATTTGATAACTATGTCTCAGCATGCCTATAGAACTAGCTACTCCACGTCCACTGCCCTGATAAAAATGACTGATGACTGGTTTAGAGATATTGACAATTCTTTGATGGTGGGGGCTGTGTTAGATTTAACTGCTGCCATTGATTTGCTTGACCACTCTCTCTTGATAAAAAAACCTTGAATGTTATGGTTTTGGTCCACTGGCATTAATGTGGATCCATAACTATCTGTCTTCTAGATGACAACAGGTGCATTTAAATGGGGGCATATTAAACTGTAGGGATCTAGTATGTGGTGTGCCTCAGGGCACATTAATGAACTTGCTTGGGCTACTAATAAAGCAGAAATTGTGTTTTATGCTGATGATTCAACCTTGTATTATGCTGCGCCTTCATGCAGCGAATTAAATGATGTCCTTAATAAGGAACTGCAAATTCTAAATGACTAGGTTTCTTGTAATAAGTTAGTCCTTAATGTTCTCAAAACAAAAAGAATTTTAATAGTTTCAAGACATAAGTTATCTTGTAGCCCAAAGCTGGATGTAAAGTTAAATAATGTAACTGTGGAACAAGTGGAGACTGTTAAACTTCTTGGTGTAATGTTGGATTCTAGACTTTCCTTTAGTAATCACATTAATCAAACTATCTTAAAGATGGGAAGAGCTGTTGGTATCTCTAGGAAATGTGCTTCCTTTGTTGCTCGATCCCTCTTGTGTTAGATTGTGCAGAGTTTGATGTTGTGCCACCTGTGGTCTGGGCATCTGCTGCTAAAACTGAGCTCAGAAAGCTGCAGATTGCCCAAAATAAAGCTGCACGGTTGGTAGTGGGCTGCCCTACCCATCAAACGTTAACTGCATGCATGATTCTCTCTCATGGCTGATGGTAGAAAACAGGTTAGCATTCAGCATGGCTGTAATGTTTCAGTCTTGATCAGTAAAGCACCTGACTTTTTATTTACTCAGATTGTTTTTAGAAACACTGTGCAGGACTATAGCACTAGAGGGTCCAGCAATGGTCAGCTGGAAGTGCCTCATCCAAGAACAAATGCCTTATCACGATCTTTTATCTATAGAGCAATAACTCTGTGGAATAATCTGCCTCACTATCTCTTGTAACTTGTTACAGGGAGAATGGTAACAATGTGTTGAGCAGTAGGTCTAGCACAAAAAACAAACAAAAACAAAACAAAACTGTGGTGTCTCAATAATAGAGACCAAGATGCATTACACCACAGCATTTTACCCTAAATCAGATGTCAAAGAAATCTTCAAGACTGCTGATTTAGATGGATCCTGGCAGTTGGACACTCCTCAGCCATTTTCTTAATCAGAAAAAAGTTGTAATTCTTACATCTCTTTTACTCAGAGCTCATTGTAGCCTACCACAGTCTGACTGAAGATCTATATTTGTGAAACCAGCCCCATTGTACCATGTGGCCCTTTGTGTCATGTCAGAATAAAGGCAAATAATAACTTAATAACAGTCTCACAATACCCAGGAAAATACAAAGCAATGAGCAACTGTGAGGAAGATTGTAGCTTATCATTTAGTAATTGCACAGGACAATGTCATGTTTATCATTTTGTCACTGTGGAATAGTGTTTCTGCAGCTGGAAACGATTGCAAAAAGCAAATGAGTTTACTTCATCAGAATTTTCCAACTCTGGGTATAGAACAGGAACAAATACCACCCCAGCTGCAGCTGGGCCCCAGATGTGACATGAAGTAGACGGGAACTTTCTTTTGTTCCTGACACCAAGGCTTTCCCCTCCTCCTGGTGCTTGGTCAGTTTGCTGTTTTGGATGGGGATGAGAGGGGCTGATTTTGAATTGGCCATTATTGAAGCGTGCCCCCAACTCCACCTCCTGACTCTGTCTGGCTAATAAGGTTTGCAGCCCCTTTGTTATGCTGTGCAGCACCAAGGTATTGTAAAATTTCAAAAATGTGCTGGTTGCTCTCTGTGGGTCTGCATCACTGCATGCTTCTGCAGGTATGGGCTTCCACAACCATTTTTGTAGTGCAGATGATATGCATGGAGTCACTGAACCTTGGGTATATACACAGTAACTATGCAGATATTCCAGCAGCATTTCGGAGTGGAGAAGGTACTGTATGCTTCTTGAAATAGTGCACTTCCCAAAGCCATCATCAAAATCTCACACTAGCTGAGAAAACCTTTACACTGTCTTATTGTTCTCTGAGGACTCCTACTCAGTGAATTCCTCAGAGTGCCGAAGACCAGTCACAACTCAGGATATATTCTAACAAAAGTAGTACTTCTTTAAAGGCTTATCTCAGTTCTAAATATGTCCTACAGCAACAGTGGAAAATGTTCAATTAAGAAACTGACAAATTAATGGTCCTCTGGTGTGACCTTTACCCATGAAATAATGACACTATTAAGTGTGGTGTGATCATTCTGTTTGCCTTTACAAACTTTTAATACTTCTCACGGCACAGTTTAACACACTGCTGAGTTTAACATAATTAAATATCTTGCTGACACTAAGGCAAATGCCGACTGAAACAGCCAGACGCTAAGATTCACTGATGTAGAAACAGCTTCTGCTTCTCACATAAAGCACATTAAGGATGTTTAACCAAATCCGGTTGTTGTCTGTGACAAAGTCGCCACTTTAAATAATCATCTGCTACCAGTTTGAAATACTTTGAAGTTAGTGTGGATAAAGTTTCAGCCTTCATGAGGGGATGAGTGCAGCTACATAAATATAAGCTAAGTGAGAGATGTATTTGGACATTCTTGCTCTTCTTTCCCTAAAATATCATAAGTATTCAGTATTTTACATGAATATAAAGTGCCTCCATAAAGGTCTTGGATATGTAATTTTTGACAGTAACTTTAGGGACAAAACTTAAGGTATGTGACTTCCCACTTCTTGTATCTTAGAGAACATAATGATTTATGAGCGACACCAAATTGCATTTTGGGATCCTCTGTTATCCATGTTAAAATGGCAGAACGATGGTACAAACTGTAGTTTGTACCATCGTGAATGAATAAATAACATGAATAAATAATGTTGGAAAAAGTGATTTTTCGTTCATCGCACAACCAGACATTGGGTATCAAGACCTAAACAAAACGGTTCATTTAAAATATCAGTATGGTGTCAAGTGCAGTGTAATGCAAATATTTTTTGGATTTGAATTGAAATGGAAGTGTTAAACATTGTCAAACAATCATTAATATTATGCTTATATCTGGTGAAGTATCCTACCAGGGGAACTGTGGTCATGTACACATTTTCCCCAGTGTCTGGAACTTGTAACTTCTTCTAAATTGTCATAGGTCTCTTATGACAGCTTAAGAGGAGTTACCTCCATCAATTTTTGCATGGTTGTTCAGTTTTTGATGACAGTCTGCTCAAGGCAGATTTATCACTTCCGCTCTTCTTTTATTTCTTACTGACTGATTGAACTCCAAGGGATGCTCCGTGACTTGGCAAAGTTCATCCCATATAATCCCCTCACTTCTGCTTCTCAATCACCTGACCTGTGCTCACCAAATATGCCACATCATATCAACTGAAACTCCTTAATGAGACACAGGTAATCTCTGTTACACTATTTACAGTACATGGCTTGGTCACACCACTGCATAAAACAGCCAAATTTTATGGCAGCTTAAATTCACTCCAGCGAAATCATGACAACTATTAGGGGATGAAGCAAATACATTTTTCACATCAAGTAAAACCTTTATGAACTTTGACCCCTGAATTCATGCTGTTACTGGTGACATGCTGTCTTCACCATACTTCTCAGCTGGAGAATACGAAATGGACAAAGGTACAGAATCAGTTGCAGTGGGAAAAAATATGTCTGTGAAGTATTGCCCCTTGAGAAATTGAGCTAAGCTAACAGTCAATTAGCAAGCTCATTAGTTCTGAAAGCTTAACTTTCCCCTTTTCATTAACTCTGTGGTGTACGGTTGTGAACAAAGGTTCTAGTGGGAGTAAACAGAAACATGGAGAGAAAGAGAGAGCGAGAGAGCGCAATGTGGCTAATTAGCACTACCCCAGCTGGCTACTGGTGGTTAGCTAGTCAGGTGCAGCAGTTCACGTGAGAAATGTCACTATGTCATCATCAAATGCAGACTGTCTGATTTTGCTGTAGTCAGCTATTCTCTGGTGTGAGCAGATCCCCTTAAATGATGAATTTATATTGTATTACATATATTTTATGATTAGGGTAAGGTCCTTTTTCACTTGGACGTGAAATTACTTTCTGTTGCATTTTGGGATCCTCAGAATTGTCAAAATAGTCACATTAATCACCCATTATAGTTTAAAAGAGTTATTTGCTGCTATTGCTATATCACCAGTGTAAGTATTAGCCGTTGTTTATAGGGCACTACTAGAAGAAACATTGTGAGTTCATCATCAAACTTACTCATCAACAACTGTCTCAGTGGTGAAAAGCAAGGTCAGAGGTCACTTGTCTCTGGCACATCTTTTCTTCTACTGTAATCAGCATGCTAATCCCAGCTTGCCCTGCCCTGTCAGGGGACATATTAAGTTCTTGTCTTGTAAACACAATAAAGGCTGATGCTCTTGTCAAATGACAATCACAACCACCAGCTCCTGGCAAGAATCCATTGTCACCAGCAACGAAAACTAAGAACTGCCCCTTTAATGTAGTAAAAATAATGACCTATTGAAGCAAACACTGGTAGCTGTTAATGTCTGACTGACTGGAGTGTTCAATTTTTCAACATTCACTGTATGCTTTCCACAAGTACATTCACTTTTCATTAATTTAAAATGAGTTTTTACTCTGTTACAGCAGTGATTGCATTGTGAAAGTTAAATAAATGATTCATTTTTTTTTTTTTGCATCACACAGAGCTTTAGTTGCATGTTTTTTCATCTGACCATATGTTATCCCCCAGCAGCTGTGGGACCTGTCTTCTGAGACTCTGCATACGTCTGTAAAATGAGTTATGGCCCCTGCTCCCTCTGAGTCCCTCCTCAGCTTTGCCTCTAACCTTGGCCACACAGTGATCAAGTCATATAATATTACAAAAAACATGTACACTGCGAACCATTTGATTGTAGAAAGAAAATCAACTTTAAAATAGGTCATGCTCTTTGTATCCACAGTCATCCACAGTCACGACCAGAGAAGGTGTCAGTTTCTGTTCCAATACTTATAAATAAAGATCGGCAATTATATATTAAATGTCCAACAGAGAAAATCTTCTAAGGAAAATAGATGTTGCCATACAAAAGTAAGAAGCCAAGAATCATAAAACTGCCAGTTTCTCATTCATCAAGAGGAATAGCCTTGTTTTTTGAGGTGACAAAGAATATTTGGATTTATCTGATGAGTTTTGACAGGGTTCAGGAAGCCAAAGAAGCTGGAGAGTCTTCACAGAGAAACCCATTTGATATTTCAAATGAAGAGAAAACATGAAATTCATTAAAAAAAACATGTAGTCAGGAGGTTC
>OMNW01001038.1:80963-93167 GCA_900303245.1 Selene dorsalis | reverse complement strand
GGGGGGTTGGATGTGTGCACTGTCTGCCTGGAGCCTGCCTTCTGCTCAAGAGACAGAAGCCCTCTGTTGCTCACTGGACTCTCTCTCGTTCTTTCTCTCTTTTCTCTCCCCCTCTCGCTCTCCCTCAGTTTCCAGCCTTCCCTCCCATCTGTTAGTGATTTAGGCACAGGCTCAGGGGAGAGGCAAGTCCGCTAGGGGAGAGGAATCAGCGCAGGGAGGGAGGGAGAGAAAGGGAGGAAGTCCACACAAGTTTGTTTTACAGGACTCAGCTCAGGCTGGGACCAGCCGCTGCATCTGGAGGTCGGACAAGCAGAAAAACCCAAAGCCAATCGGGTTCAGCTGAGCAAGAGGAGCTGCCGGGAGACTTCCCTACAGCCAGGAGACACTGACAGAGTCAGAGACAGAGACAGAAAAGAGGGATCAGTGCTCCACTGGGCAAGCACAAATATGGCTGCTAAATCTCTGTCCAGCCTCTGCCTTCTCTGCATCCTCTCAGGGATTGCTTACCATGCTTCTGCCGCCAGCGTTGGAGAACAGCAACAGTCAGTGCTGAAAGTAAGACACATTTGATTTGATCTCTTTTTGGCTGGTACACTGTGCATGCTAGCACAGCAATGGTTTATTCACTTGCTGGGTTTTTTTTCTACATGTACATGTATGTAATGAGGCTGGTGACCATGTTGACAAAAGCCAAGGTGAAAACTGTGTGAAGGATGAAAGAGACCTGTTTAGCTTGTGTCTGTCTGGTGACTTGGAGACTTGACTCTGTCTGGACTTCACAGTGGTCCTGCTTTGTGTTCATTCATGTCTCTGTTTGTATCATCAGAGGTACCCCAAGGCAAAGGCTCAGATGGGCTCTGAGTTACTGTCATGCCCCTCCCTGATAGCTCCCTAATGGAAACCAGTTGCCAAATGTTGAGCAACACCCGAGAGAGAGAGAGAGAGAGAGAGAGAGAGAGAGAGGATCACAATAGACAGTAAGGGTACTACTAGCACAAAGGCCAATGTTCCCTATGCTCAGTATAGTTTCGTAATTCTGTCTTGTCCCAAATAATCAGAGGAAACGATGCATACTGTACACGAGCTGGGCATTATCCAAAAGACAAAACCCTTAGCATGCACACACAGTTCACATAAGGCGGGAGACATAATGTGAACTGCTTCAAGCCCATGTGGGATGACACTGTCTGACTATCCTCCTCACACACTCTTCTTTATTCAACCTGATTTATCCTGTTAGGCCACTGTTTGTTTGGCTGCACTGCAAACTGTTATGAGAGGCACTCTGTTTTTGCTGCATTTCTGAAAGGAAAGCAGCATATTTGTTCCACAGTGGATGACTTCACACCCCGGACTTACATCCAGTGTTGTCATTACTAAATGGGTATCTGTATTATTCTAGCCAGGTGGAAAGTAAAGATATGAAGATTACATCACAGACCTGCATGTACTTGATATTAAGGTACTCGTAAGATTTTGTTAGTGCTACATAGCCTGGGTTGGTATAAATAGATGTCAAACTACCAATCAGCATCTTGCATCTTTTTCACCAACAGCTGTCTCCACAGGTGGAAAGCAACACCATTGTTATCTCTTGTCACTATTCTTTTCCTCTACTGAAGTTAGCACGCTAACCAGCTAGCCGTGGCCCATCTCAGCACTTTCTGATAGTGATTCACTTCAGCCACCCATCTGCACTGAAGACTCACTGCACTGTTCAAATGATGATGGCCAAAGCTCGTGTGGCATCACCATCACCACCACAGAACTTCAAACAGCCCCTTTACCTGCATCATTAAATGTAATCTGTGGTTTTTCAAAGTTGGCCAGTACCTCGTGGGACAATCGGGTTGTCATCAACCTCATTCTTCTTGTTGAAGCAGCATCTTTCTCGCCATTGCATGCATTTGCTTAAGAGTGTGTCCAGGTTTAGTGATCTATAAATACACTGATTAGTTTTCCACATTTTTGTACAATTGATATGGGCAGCACATTCATGTATGTACACTGTAATGCACATGTGCTCTCCGCCTTTAGCTGCAGATACACAGAATGAGATGTTGGGCATATAGAGGAGAACTAATCCTTTTACAGAAATATTCTTTTGAACTTTGACGGCCTCCATGCAACACTTGCTTTGAAGGTTGATTTGTGTCTGCTGGCAAGGACACTGAACAGCCATAAACCAAGATGTAAGTGGCCTTAAAGCAAGTTTTCCCAAAAGGGATCGCTTATAGAACATCCTGGGAAAACTGTGGAGACATCCAACCTCCAAACTGGCCATTGCTAAAGCGGTTCAGTTATTTACTGATGCACATGTTTATTTTTGTTTTAGTTTTGTATGAGTTTTCCGAGCCCAGGTTCCCCTGAGAGCAGGCCTTACCCCTGCCTCTAGACACTCTGCATACTTATTGAGTCAGGATGAGATTCTCATGACCCAAAGTCTGTCCTAACTGAGGAGGAGTTAGCATGACTAAACCCACTGTCTGAATCCATCTTCAGTGTCGGTATTAAATGCAGCAGCCAGCTCCAGTTGAGAAGCAGAGCGGAAATGAGATTCAACCTACAAGACTTAACAGTTAATCCACTTAATTCACTTAGTTCTCATTCTTGGAAGATGCAAGTACTGGACCAAGTGTAGTTAGAAGCCTCCCACCCCCACACACACTCCAGAGAGAGGGCACACAGATTTCAAGCTGCATGACCAGAGAGTGTTGACTTTGGACGTCACCACATGCCTGTGGAATCGAATCCTGTTTTTGTGTTTGATAGGAGCTCCATTTGTTTGTCTCACAGATATGAAGCCCTTAGGTCTATCATATTAGCCCTCAGTCAATATACAGGAAACACACTGATGAACTCCGTCAGAGCAGAACAGAGGGTGTATAATTGGGAAAAAGCAGCTTCACATGACATGTTGAATGTCATCTTTGTTCTGCGCTGCCGTGGGCTCAGTGTGAAGGCCACAGACATAGCTCACATTATTGAGTGTGCTCATAGTTGGCAACAGGCTGCTGAGCTGAACTATTTTCATTTCATCACCATGTTTAAACATCCTATTCATTCTATGAGGTTTGACAAAAGCTACAGTCTTAACTGTAATAGATGACGATTTGCCTTGTTCCTGTGAGTAAGTCTAGCATTGACCTTATATTTGTGTATTAAATGCTCAGCAAGAGTAAGAGCAAGAGCCTGGACTCAAGAGGAAACAGCTCAACTTAAAACTATGGCTAAAAAACTCTACAGCTCACCATCAGACTCAAAGAACTTAAAGAAACTGTAAAGGTTTAAATTGACAAACAATAAACAAACAGATTATATATATATATATTGCTGTTTTCTTCCATAATGTATAGAGCTTCACTAGTGTTGATACCTCAGAAATGACTCAATATTCATTATTTTTAGTCTGTTTTTGGGCTTCACCAACTGCTAACTCCCAAACTCACTGGGTTGAGCAGGCGCCCCATATACAGAGGCTATGGTCCTCGCTGCAGCCAGCTCCGGTTTGAATCCCCTGGCAGCCCTTTGCTGTGTGTCATTCCCCCTTTCTGTCTCCCCATTTCCTGGCTCTCTCTGACTACCCTATCAATTAAAGGCATAAAAGTAAAAAAAAAAAAGAAAAAAAGAGTGCGTTATTCTTTAACTGCTCTATACAGTCCAAAAACGTGTCACCAACTTTGACTGGTAGTGTACAGTAGGTCAGAGCTTTGTCCCTCAGTGCAGCTGCAGAAGAGACATCAGACACCCTGGTTTCAGTCTTTATGCTAATCTAGGGAAACACATTGCGATGCCAACTTTAGGCATTTTCCAAGATATTGTATGATTCCATTTGGGTCTGGAACTTAAAATGCAAATGAATACAACACCAAGTCAATTAAAAATGCACAGATGTTCCTCCACAAGCTGCTGGATTGTAGGCTACAAATTCTTCTTGTTTCAGAGGAATCTAAAGGATCCATGTCCTATAGCTCTACACCATCTGCTCCATCTCCCTCCAACCCTGAATTCCCTGTTCTCCACTCCCCTGTGCGTGTCCACACTACAGCTGTTTGACCCATCACCAACTGTCACATGGCTGAATTTTAAACCCCTTTTAAAGTGACATTACAAATGGTAAATAGCACTGGAACTATATGGTTTTCCCATAATCTTGAGCTTAATTACCCCCACTGGCTCAGACTACCATTTGGAGCCAAAACTGTGTTGTGTTTTAAGTAGCACTAAACATTTTCAGGATGTGTTTAGATGGAGGGTTGACACATTGAGTGTGTAAGTGGTAGTGATGGATAGGTGTATGTGAACTGTAGGTCAGGGAAAACCACAGCAACAGGGTTTGATGGAAGAATCAGTGCTGCTCTTCACAAGATGTTTCACAGAAGCACATATTTGTCTCACTGGCTATCTCTGAATAAATCAAAGGAAAATATGAATCACATGTGCACATACTGTACTGGATCATGTCTGAAGGAATGTTCCATCTTCTGGCTTTTCCTGCACTACAGTATCAATGGCCATTTGACTGACTGGAACGAGAAGGTCAAAGTATGGAGATCTTACAGTCTGCTGCAAACAAAGTGCTATTGTACAACATGTACAGCTCACTGAATGGTGCTGCTTCAAATGTTGAAAGTGTGTGTGGGTGGGTGGATGGGTAGCGGGTTGCTTGGGGGGGGCACGGCTGTGAACTCTGACATCACACCATCCTGAGAAACTGTGGTGAACAAACATCAGACAGGATGCAGGTTTTAAAATGAGATTCTGTTGATGGGAGGAACTCACAAGAGTTTCCTCAGAGCTCACTCTGTGCAGAGTGGAGGTCTGGAGTCCAAGTCTGACCCGAAAATCAAATTATTATCATTATTATCAGGGATATTACATGCATAGTATGTGTTGTTATCATTATCATCGTGTTTTTGTATAGTGTTAACATTATGCCGTTATGTATAGTATTGTACAGACTTATGTCTTTTCTGCCGTTAAGCACATGAAATCACTTGTGATAGTTTATTAATACCTTATAAATTTGGTGAGTTCATTAACTTTTAAACAAGCAATGTTAATAGCAATGTTAATAACATTTTCTGGCTTTGGCTCCCTGACCTTTTGGGCCTCTGGGCCTCTGTGTGGTGGGCTTGTTCAGTAATCCTGCAAAGTCATTTTTGTTATTCATACCTCAGCGTGAGATTTGTATAACTACGGAGACTCACTTGACTGAGTTTGTATTGGAAACATAGCCTTGCGGATACTCATTTTAATTATGAAGACTGTGTTTTATCTTGTGTCTCTATCTGCTCAGATGGAACTCCTGCAAGGCTTTTTTTTCCCCCAGAGCTCAGAGCAGTTCAGGAAAAGTTAATGTTATAGACCCATGAACTCACTGAGACACTGTATATGTGGACAATATGAACAATTGAGGGCTTCCAAAGTAAGCCTTTTCATTTCCTACTACATGTCAGTTACTTCCTCAATGGTGCAAAGTATTTGTGGGACCTAATGGTGGTGATAAGTTAGTGGGTCAGCCTGCCCTTTGATTTACACTGAAAACGAAAAATTGACATATGAAATTAAAATGGGTAGTGATACATGGTTTACACTGAGCTGAGTGGACATGTGATGGGTTTTCTTCTATTAACAGTTTAACAAACTCTGTTGGTGTTGTACCTTCTATATTCAGTAAACATATACATTTCTGTTTCTGTTGCAGCTGTGTGGAAAGGGAAATTTCCTTAGTGAGCAAAATGTATGCCTACCATGTAACTGTAAAGGCCGCACTGACTATTGTGAGGACATCACTGGCATTTGTATAGTAAGTCTTCCATGCTAATTATGATCCACTTTAAGATATCACAGTTGACAAATGAATCCATCAATATTCATAAGAAGATGGGTTGTTTCCCCTCCAGAACTGCAGGGAGCACAGTACAGGTGATTTCTGTGAAAGGTGTGAAGATGGTTACATGCTGACTCCCAGCCTGGGTGGACACCACCACACCTGCCGACCCTGCGCATGCCCCCTCTCCGTCGCTTCTAACAAGTAAGTCTGTCACTTCTTTGTTTCCACAACTGTAAGGCTGTGTGTTGGCAAGTAGTCTGTAGTGTAACTTCTAAAACACTTTTCCCCTCTGTGTTCGGCCAGCTTCGCGGTGCACTGTGACAAAGGAGGTGCCGTTCTGCGGTGCAAGTGCCAGGACGGCTACGCTGGACATTTCTGTGAGAGGTCAGTGCTGACAAAGTTCTGTAAATTCAGTGTAAGCAGTCATGTGGTCTGTGGAAGTCCAGTAAAAATCTGGAGGTTATGCAACACATATTTTGCATGTCCAAGATATTTCACTTGGTTACAGTTTAATTCCTGCAACGGCTTCTAACCATAGTTTGAAAATTGTCAGAGCTTGTGCTATTGATATATTTTGCCGCATTCAGGTGTGCCCCAGGTTACTACGGCAACCCCATGACAATCGGTAATTCCTGTAAGAGGTGTGAATGTAACGGCAACTCTGACCCCAACTTGATCTTCAACGAGTGCCACAACGTGACGGGCCACTGCCAGCACTGCTGGGGGAACACTGCCGGTGCCAACTGTGAGAGGTGTGCCCCAGGTTTCTATGGCGACGCCATCAGTGCCAAGAACTGCAGAGGTGAGAGGAGTGAATGAACTCCTACATCTCTTATGTTTGATCCACAGAAATATAACGTGTCTGCTTACAGTGTAGGCTACTACTACAGCAGTAGTAGTACTGGGATATTGTGTCTCATTGTATTATGGTCAACGTATGAGGGGCTCTATGTTTTTGTATTTAACTGTTACCAGTTGTACAATAGCAAAGTCAATCTATATATGCATGAAAAGTCAGTGTTACTTTTAATAGTTTGTACAGTGCAGTCTGTATGTAAACCTAATGCTGCTGAGTGGAAAAACAAGACAAAGGTCACAATCATGGAGCATGGACCACCATATGCCTTTTGAGGCCCTGGAAGTCCCAAAATAACCACGCTCATGACATCATTTGACCCCCGGCGGTCTCATCATGGCATATGTCCTGTGTCTGTCCCAGAGTGTCTGTGCAATAAATGTGGCACCTCCTCATGCGACGACAGGACGGGAGTGTGTCACTGCAAGCCAGGAGTCACTGGACGATTCTGTGACCAGTGTGAGGTAAGAGAATCCTCGTGACTCAGTGTTGGGTGATGTGCCTGCTTTGACAGCAGGTCATTTGCAGAGTAAGGGCTGAAAGTAGTTGTACACACTTACAGATTTGCACCCAAATAAAGCGGTTTGAGATCATCTGGCTAAAGTGATGGTTTGGTGACAACCATAACAACTGCCAGAGCGTTCGAGTTTCTCTCCACTCAGGATTTGTTGTTGTGACGTCATGTTTTTATCAGATCCTTGTAATTACTTTAGTGTACATGATGTTATCAAAACTGATTGCAATGATGCCAAAATAAGACCCTATAGCCATAACAGACCAGAATCACGCTTTCAATTATGAATTTCAAATTCAACTTAAACAGGCAGATGCTGGAATCCAACAGTGTTTTTCATTCATGTAATCTAGGAGGGCTACTCAGGTTTCTCCAGCTGTCAGGGCTGTCAGAGGTGTGAATGCGGGCCAGCTTCCATTCGCACCACCTGCCATCCTCTCACCCACAGCTGTCCGTGCCGCCCAGGGGCTGGAGGTCGTTACTGCGAGCGTTGCCTTCCAGGTCACTGGGACTACAGCCCGTCTGGCTGCCAAAGTAAGTCATTTATCCCTCACACAACTTGCCAAATGTTCTCTTACTCGTTTAAATAAAAACGGTCCCAGGCCATTTGTCGATCTGTTCAACGCAGATAAAGCTTTCCCAGAGAGAAAAAAAAAAAAGAGCTGCTCTGAGGGTTCACATTCCCACACCCACTACCACAGCACATGATGTCAGAGAAGCATCTGCTGAGGGCTGTGATCCTGTGGCCTGAGACTCTCTGTTGAGAGCTGGATGACATCACCATGTTACCCGAATCTATACACACAGACAGCTGCTAAAACCATCAGTCCCACACAAGAGAGGCCACAAGACAGATGTGCAGGCCTGAAGCCAAGAAACCATCTGTTTGCCCTGATATATATTCGCTGATTCCACTAACCTGTTTCAAGCTTATCAGGACACTAATGGACAAAACTTTCTCTTTTACACTGTAATTGATGGAATGCATCTGCATCTGTTTTTTGTTTTTTTATAGAGTGCGATTGTGAGAGCGGCCACTGTGATATGCACACAGGGGAATGCCTGGCTGAAGCTGCAACAGTCAACCTGTGCAATATTAGTAAGTGACCGCACACAACCGCAGCACGAAAGGCTGTAAGCTTGATCTCTGGCATCTTTAACTCACATTTCCTGCTGGGTTTAGGTTGTGATGAGTGTATCTGGCATCTGATCGGGGACTTGCGGCTATCCAACAAGACACTGGATCAGCTGAAAGTTGGAGTGTTGAACATCTCCACTGGGGCCGCAGCCAATGACAGGCTCAAATACTACAACTACACCGCTCATCGCCTAGAGGTACATGCACATAAACAGTGTGTAAATGCAAGAAAATAAGGACATTGTGCATACAAAGAAAAATGTCATGAAGACAACAATAGCATGATGGACCATGTTGAAATGATGATTTTAAAAAAGCAAATGGCAACAGTTTATGTTTTTTTAATCCCTTAAATGTTTATTCTGCTTTAGCTTGTCATTACTGCTAAATAATCATGATGTTATATGATGCATGAACTGATTTTCTTTGCTTCCAGGCCCAGTTCCAAAGCTGGAGAAATAAGTCATCTGCAATGAGAGCTCAGGCCGAGGAGCTGGATGAGGCCGCAAACGCTGTGGTGACAGACATCAAACAGCTGGGAGAATCGGTCAGCGAATGATCATTTAATTTTAAGAAGTTTAAACCACAGCTTTTTCCATGGAAATACATTACACAGCAGTGCTGCAACTACGAGTTCATAGTAACATCTTTAGACAAAACTGTAATTGTAAGGAGTGAGGAGTTTTTGCAGTTATTCTGACTCTTTTGCATGTGGACTTGGAGTCACAGTGTGGTCTTTAGAAGCAAGTGAGTTCTTTGATGAGTTTGTGTGGTGGTTTTCAGGAGAGTGTGGTGGTGACTTTGGGGAACAGGCTGGATAACGACACACTGGAGACCTTTACCCTGGCTGAGCAGCTCAGCATCAATCTCACCGACCTCAACATGCGCATCGAAGGTATCAAACACACATACAGTAGAGTACTTTGCACTATCTGTGTCTTTCTCACAATTATGAAGTCGGTCTGGCTTCTGAGCCTGCGCTATTAAGGGTGCTTGCTCTGCACTCTAATGTGTGTGTAATGTGTTATATGTGTGCAGAGATGATCCACGACTGGGAGCTGTACAGTGTTCAACAGGAGGTGGATCCAGAGGTGGTCAGACGAAACACAGAGTTAGCCCAGGGAATGGTGACCAAGATGAGGAAACTGGACCTGTCCCCACGAGAGCCCATCGCCACTGATGAGTCAACTGAGGCCCATGACTGTGAGGAAAACACACACACAAGCAGACAACTGCCCTACACACCCATTACCTTTTGCTATCCTCTTTGGTGTAAGTTTGATATGACATCTTATGAAATTGCTTGTAAATGAATTCATTTTCTGCCAGTATAACAGACATGGAAGTGAAATAACTGACTGCAATATTAACAGTATGAGTCACTAGAAAAGACCAACTGAGTTTTTTTAACTTAGTTTTTATTTCAGTTTCATTTGAAATCATACATACATACAGAATCATAGTCATCATATTATATGCAAATGTTCAGTACAAACTAGTGCGTATAGGGACATGATAACAATGAGGACACAACAAAAGTAACAGAGACTGTAATATAAAATGAAATAAGTCCCTGAGTTCTTTCAGTGTTTCAAACACTTCTTCCCAGAATGTTTTCCGTAACCAAAATATGTGGGTCTGATTGCCAATGTGTGGACCACAGCTTTAGCCCTAATTTCACTAACTGAGTTTTAATAGAGTACTATGAACCACCGCAAACTCAGTGCTGGATGGCAGTGTTTTCAGTTGAGCTGAGTGCGAACCATTTCAGCCTTGCATGTTAATATTTGCAAATAAGCACTAAAGAATAAATAATTAGAGTCTGGTGGGAATGTGAATCAAACACATTTTGATCCAATGGTGTCACTTGATGACAGACAGCAGATATCCACTCACTTCTGTAGACTGAGAGTCTACAGTGGACCTGAGTCAGTCAATTGTGACACTAATGATGACAGTAATAACTCATGTCTTATTGTGTTTCCAGTGCTGAGGCGTATCCGTCAGTTGGAGAAGAAACTGATTGTCACAGATAGCCGCCTCCCACCTGTCAGGGAGGTTCTGTCCCGCTTCTCCACCAAGCTGTCGGACGCTCAGGCCTTCCTCCAAAAAGCAGCCAGCACGGTCCAGGAGGCCTCGAACAAGAACGGAGCCAGTGTCCTCAAATTCCAGAGAAATGAGGTGATTTCCCACGACCCCCGTGCTCTCACCGAGCCCCACTCCCCTCTCTCATCTATCTCCCCCAACGCTCCTTTTTCTTACTGTGTTTATCGCTATGAATTCAGGAGGATACAGTACTGTTAGAGCTCACACTCATTCCTCCCTGCTTTGAGGGAGTGTGCTGGCATGGAGATCCTCCTCTGAGTGCTGTCTGCTTTATCTCCACTCACAGTGCTCCAAACAATATTGAGCTGTATGTAATCACACAGAGGTACCTGTCCTTAAAGGACACAAGAGGAGCTTGTCTCTTCTGCAGTTGTCAAATAGCATGTGGGGGAGATCTGGTTGTAGTTTGCCAGGCATGTCAGAGGAGTGTTTATCTTGGTATTTAAGTGCCGAGAACACAAACTCAAAACCATCTGTGGAAGCTTTGGGCTGTTACATTAGGAGGGGGCCTGCGTAAAGGGACAAGTGATGGCTGCGATGAAAAATGTTTCCCATTATCCACACACATACACACAGAAACCCTGCTTTCTTTTCCCATGATGCAGCCCGCAGCCAAACACAAAAATTATTACTGTACATATGACATTCATTTTCTCTCCTCCCAACACTATCACACAACCGAAACACTATCAGGCTTTTAGATTGCTCGGCAAACATTATACAATATAGATGATGATGACCAGCTGTACTTCAATGACCATGTTGTATCCATCTCTCGGTTGTGTCACTTTGCACAATGGTCATTTGAATCAAACTCACCCAATCAATGTCACTGAGCCTCTCCCTACACTTCCAACATCTTAACATACCTAAGCAGCACTCACTGTGCACTTAAGGTGGACCTCTTTACTCGATCCCCATGTCTTCATGAAATTATTGTATAGATGAAGTACTTGGTGCTAACAAAATGGTCTATATGGTGTTTCCAGTGTGTTTCCATAGCCCGACTTTATCTAAAATCTCATCTTCAAATGTGTTTAATCATATGTGGCTGGAATTTGGATCCAGGAAGTTGTGATTCAGCTCTAGCAGCCATGTCCTGGTTGACATTATGGGTCTGTTGCCCAGCAGAACAGTTGCTGTTGGACTCTGTGTGTGTATCTCTGTGTGTATGTATATGTTTGTGTGTGCATGCGTTATCAGGAGAGTAGATCTCCATGATCAGGGTCTCTGCTGTAAATCAATGCCATGAATGGTGCACTAACCAAACACAGAGCCTCTCCTAATCTGGGGCTCTTCCTAGCCTCAGCACAGACCAGTCGACACCAGCTGCAGCCACAGTGTGCACACTGCTGAGCGACCACAGCCAATCAAACCATCTCAGCATTGTGCCATACTTAGTCATGCAGTGGTCAAACAAAAGATGGGGGGTGAGCTCCAACATCCACATGAACATCCTCGAACATCCTCCTAGGTGAACAAATGACTGCGTCTTTATAGGACGTGCAAATGCAAAGCCCCAATACTTCTACAAATAATAATAATGATAATATAGATAGATAGATAGATAGATAGATAGATAGATAGATAGATAGATAGATAGATAGATAGATAGATAGATAGATAGATAGATAGATAGATAGATAGATAGATAGATAGATAGATAGATAGATAGATAGATAGATATTTGGGTTGTGCCCTTTTTTCCAGTTTTTCTAGCTGAGGCAAAGTGAAGTGAATTTAACAGTTCTAAC
>OMNW01001038.1:54298-80943 GCA_900303245.1 Selene dorsalis | reverse complement strand
TCCTGCATTTAGAGGATGAAGGCACCAGCGGTATAAATGAAACCTGCAATCTTCAGATAGATAGATAGATAGATAGATAGATAGATAGATAGATAGATAGATAGATAGATAGATAGATAGATAGATAGATAGATAGATAGATAGATAGATAGATAGATAGATAGATAGATAGATAGATAGATAGATAGATAGATAGATATGTTCTGAAAGTTGAAGTGTTATTTTCTGTGCCCCCAGGCGAGGCTGCAGGGGCTGACAGAGGACCATGCTGCTGTCAACAACACACTGGAAGTAGCCAGTGGACTGATTGCTGACACTGAGAGGACTGTAGCTGAGGTGGATGCTTTGGTGCAGGTGAGGACCTGTGCTTCTGTTAACACAAAGTGATTTTAAGACTGCAGTGGCGAAGATTGGTTCAAGTGTGAGGCTGCAAAATCTCTGGTTCCCTAGGTGTACTGTATATATGCCTATATAAATGTAGAATTTTCTAATTAGCTCTCTAAAAGAGAGAGCATGTAGCCAGTAGACTGTGACATTCAGTATCTATAGTATTATAGTAACTGCCTATGCTGTACTCACAATGTTACTGTTACTACAATGATTAACACTTGCATATACAGTAAATGGAGTGATGCACGTGTATGTCTATTTGAGCATTGCATAGCTTCACATGTGTATGTGTGTGCACAGAATGTGACTGAGTACCACGCGGCGATCGATGGCGCCAGCCAAAAGCTGACAGAGAAAACGGAGCGTCTCTCGATGGCTGACCGAGATCTGGTTCAGAGGGCCGACAGCCACGCTCAGGAGCTGGAGAGACAGGCCGACGAACTGGAGGAGTAAGACATGTTTCTAGATTAAACTCATTTAAACCTGTAGATGAACCAAAAACAAACAATGCAGCAATTAATCTCTCAATACTTCTCCACCCCGAACCCAAAACCCACTTGTTCCGACTGAACACATGAAAAAAAAATACGTTCACGAGATAAGATAGTCAGACAAAGGCTCTGAGCCTGTTTGGCTTAAAGGAGCTATGAAGAAGTAACTGAGGTTAGTTGGGTAACTAAGTTTTGCCATTGCACCTGGAGTCTAAAATAATAAAGTGTACTTACTTATTGCATCAGTAGTAGCATTGGCTAAATGGCTAAAGCTCTCATGAAGCAGCTGTCACCACCAGCAGCTCCCAGCAAGAAACCATGTTTGGCAGCAAAGAAAAGTAGTAATAAGATTAGGATTCTTTTACTTTAGGATCCTTTTTTTCGCTTTCTTCAAGTTGCTAACTTTGATATTTTTTCCATGAACACTGGGAATTTTTGACTATGTTAATCATATTATTGAAACACTCATATTAGACATGTATTATCCTGTTTCCTCCAGGGATCTGAAAGCGAGCGATGCCAACGGCTTTGTCCAGAAAGCCATAAGTGCTGCGAACGTCTACAACAACATAATGAAATACATCAACGACGCAAACGTCACATCGGTCACCACCTTCAACTTATCCCAAAGAGCTGAAGATGTGTGTTACACCATAGTACTACACAGCATGAATGAGTTGTCCTTCATTCATTCATTCAATCCTGATCCTGAACTAGGTTTCACCATATGTGCTGTGTGTTTTAGGCCATCACTGGGATCAACACACAGCTCGAACACCTGGTAACACAGAGCGACAATGTTTTCAAGGAGTCTGTGTCATTACATTCAGAACAAAATGGTAATTGGTTTACAGAACTTCATATTACTGTCTTATTTAGAGTCCCTCGGTCATTTACTGCATTTTTCTGTTGACAGAGGTTGAAACTGAGGTGCTTGACAATCTGAAATACATCGAGGAGACTAAGGAAACCATGGATAAAAACACCAAAAAACTTTCAGAGATTGTGCAAGATATCAGTGAACTTCAGACAGGTGAGGTGATATTTGGTCCGTAACATTCTTCTGACATGTTTTAACATGTTTTTTTTTATTAAAATAGAAGTTAAAAAGACAGGGAAGAATGAAAGATCATTTTTATTTGTTTACACTGTTTACTAGCTTGTAACTACCGTTTAGCATTTTTATTTGATGATCGTGAGCAAGCCACCTTTCTTATACTCACTCCCTTAGAGGTAAACTTTCCATTGAATTCAATGTCTCTCATCCTCTGCATCCTTTTCCAGACAGGACACCAAAGCGGTTGGAGTTCACGCTGGAGGTGGCTGAGGGGACTCTGAACCGCTCAGCAGAGGTCCTTCAAACTGTGACCCCTATAAGCAGCAAGGTTGAGGAATGGGCCAACAACATGAGAAACAATGAGTATTCCACAGATGCTTATGAACAGGCTGTTTCCTCCGCTGGAGAGGCTGGTAATAACCAGGGGAACACATATGTTTCTTTGATGTTTCAAAGATTCTTAATGGGCACATAAAAAACGTGTTGACACCACAGTTTTCTTATATGATTTAAATGCAGATTTTTCTTCTTTTTTCGCAGTGGAGAACCTGAATGTGCTTGTTCCTGAGCTTTTGGACAAACTGAAGGTGGTTGAGGAGAAGAAGCCTGTCAACAATGTGACAACCAACATCATGAGGATCAGAGAGCTGATAGCTCAGGCCAGAAGCGTGGCCAAGAAAGTGAGTTAATGACTGACTTTAAGATTTTGCTGATCACTTTTAAAGCATGCTGGGGCCTGGCCTGTCAGCTACCTTTCAAAATTATTAGCACACATGAGCCAGCACCAATGTTATCAAAAAAAGAAAGGTAACTTGATCCTTAACATTACAACATGATCTAGAGCATGATATATTAGCTTTATGCCGTTTATCACAAGGCACTAATAATAATAAGGGTAATAATAAAAGGAAGAAGGAGGAAGAACTAACAATATACAGCACTACAATATCAAAAACAACAAAGAAGCCATTTAGTTAGAATAAAGCATGGAATGAAAATATGAAATAAACAGTGAAATAAACAAAGTAGATTTTACAGGATTTACTAGTATTGTGGTCATGGATATGAAATATACCAAGCATGAAAATGTGATTTATTATACATCTGAAGCTACATTCCTTGTAGTATTCATAGGACCTGAAAATTCCTTATTTTTCATGCCACAGCCTTAATCCTCATAGCAAGATGCTAATATATGATAGAAAGATCTTCTTTTGGCCACTTGAACATTTCTCATGCCTCATTATCAAAAGACATATTGGCCTCCGTACGCTCACTCTGGTTTGTTTTCTGTCCCAGGTTCAAGTGTCCATGAAGTTCAATGGCCAGTCCTCTGTGGAAGTTCACCCTCACAGTAACTTGGAAGACCTGAAGACCGTGACGTCCATTAGCCTGTTCTTGAGAGTGGACCCTGACAAGGACCCCATAGAGGACCGCTTCATCTTGTACCTAGGAGACAGACAAGTGAGGAGTCCAGTTTGGTGTCATAACCATAGAATACATTTTTTCCAGGAAGAATGTTGAGTGGATACAGACAGGAACCATTAGATCAAGGACATACAGTTGCGGGAAACAACTGTATGTACTTGATGTAATGGCTGGTATGTGGGTTGGAATGAGGCCCAGATCTGTAACTTAAACTTCACAGACTTACACCCAGAGGCCTGGGGGCAAACATAAAAAGCAGGGAGCAGCTTGTGGACATGAATTGTTTGTTGTGATCATGGGAGCAGGAATAACAGCCTTTCAACATGCCCAGTTGCCCGATTGAAAAGGTTTCCAAGAGACGCCTGTGACAATAGTATGCACCGGAGTTCATTTGCATAAATACTGTTAGCCCCCACCCACTGGAGCAGAGAATGATCTCAGCTGCCCAGTGTGAGGCCCCTCTGTTCTCTTGAATCATGTTTCACCTTGGTGATTTCTCTGCTACTGTAATGTATGCAGTGGTGATTGTCTACAGCTTTTTGGCGCTGAGCAGCAGCCTCAGCATAAAGACCACTGCTGGTCACAAATCTAGGATTTCCATGCTTCTGTAAAATAGTATTGGAGGAGAATGAATGGTCATGAGGGGAAGATGAACTGACTCTGATGTTTTCTGATGTCATGCGCCCTCAGGGTAAGAAAGACTACATGGGCCTGGCCATCAAGAACGACAACCTGGTCTATGTGTACAACCTCGGGGGGGAGGATGTTGAGATTCCTCTGGGTTCAAAGCCTGTCAGCCAATGGCCTGCAGTCTTCAACTACATCAAAGTGGAGAGGTAATATCTACTAATGGGCTTGATATTGTGTAAGAAACAGTCATATAAACAGATTTGTGTGGGTTCATTAGTTTCCTTGGATCATTTTTAATAAAATTAAAATTAAGAGTTTTTAGTGAATCTTCAGATTATGTAAGATGATGAGATCTACGATAAGTAAACAAAAATGAAGGCAATCATCTCACAAACGTGTCTCAGAGCTAAAAGACTTGTGTGTGTTTTGTGTGCCTGTAGGCTGGGCCGACATGGAAAAGTGTTCCTGACCATCCCCAGTCAGAGCTCCACAGACGAGCAGAAGTTCATCCAGAAAGGTGAAGCTCCGGGCTCTGACTCACTGTTTGACATTGACCCCAAAGACATAGTCTTCTTTGTTGGTGGAGTCCCACCAGATGTCAAGGTAAGGCATTTCACAAAGGTTCTCATTACAATTGAATCCTTAATTAGTCATCTAAGTTATTCCTGAATGATAACACATGACTGTGGTGAACTGTTTCAACTTAGCTCCCACCTCCTCTGAGTCTTGCACCGTTTGTGGGCTGCATCGAGTTGGCTTCACTGAACAATGATGTGATCAGTCTGTACAACTTCAAGCAGACGCACAAAATGGATGTGGTGACCACAGCACCGTGTCCCAGGTATGTGTACCGGGTTTAGCTGATTTACACATGCAGGGTTATTGTTAATGTTGAAACAGTTTATTTAACTGAACAACCATTGTGGAGGGTGAAAAACTAAAAATGAAGGAGAATGTATTGCAGACTCTCATATTACACAACAGTCATTTTAGTTTGGTGATCCTATCTTTTTACAATAAATGATTAATTAAATAGAATATTAAAGGTCTTAAAAAATAGACATTGACACAGAAATTGATATCTCTGAACTGTTGTTGTTGCTGTTGTTCAAAATATACAATCACATTTTCTCCTTTTCCTCTCAGGTACAAGTTGGCATTCTCTCAGAGTCGTATTGCCAGCTACCTGTTTGATGGGACAGGATACGCACTAATCAATAATATTGAGAGGAGGGGCAAATTCGGTGTTGTCACCAGATTTGATATTGCAGTTCGGACAGTTGCAAACAATGGAGTCCTTTTCCTCATGGTGAATGGGGTAAGTCTAAAAACTCTGTAATCTTTACACAATATACATTAGAAATTAACTATATGTTGTACCTTATACATTGTAGCACATTCTCTTCATATTGTTAATATTTAATGAAAAATTATTGAAGTATAGAAGCCTTTTTCACAGAGTTATGCATTTTCTTCTGTACAGGAAAGTTTCTTCCTTTTGGAATTGAAGAACGGCTTCCTGCGTCTAATGTACGACTTCGGCTTCATCAACGGGCCAACAATTTTCGAGAGCAACTCAACAAAACTGCAAATAAACGACGCACGCTACCACGAGGTACGTTACACACATAAGTTGGGTAAATTCAGCTCTAACATGTTGACTGAGTCTTGTGCTTCTGAAACTGTTGATGTTGGTCTGATTGAACAGGTGTCAGTCATCTACCACCAGTCAAAGAAGGTGATCTTACTGGTGGACAAAAGCCATGTTAAATCAATGGAGAATCCAAAAACCACACTGCCTTTCGCAGATATCTACATAGGTGGGGCTCCTTCAGGCATCCTCAGATTCAGGTGAGTTGGTGGCAGGAATATATAGTTTCAAAATAGTTTAACTCCTCCTTAACACCACAAAGCATAAAACATAATTGACCCTCTATATATCCAATAATTAGCTAAAGATGTTCGTTCCAAAAAGAGACAATGTCAGCACAACAAACACACAAACAGTCATAGGACAACGATTACTCCCACAATGTTGACAAACTTGGTGACTGACTAGTGACTACCTAGATTCACTAGTTCACTTTTAGCAGTTCAAGTGACTTTGTTTTATCAGCAGAAAAATGTCTCTCACTGAATCCTAATGTTGGTCTGACTGCTGCAAGTGTATAAAGGCAACTCCTTATTTCTTTTTTTTTCTTCTTTTTTTTTTTACCTCATGATTTGATGCAGCCAAAAAAGTCTGTCAATTCACCATGTCATGTTTGCAAAAAGATTTTCTATATATGACAGTCTAAATTTAGGAGATGAGTATACATATGACATCTTGTTCAGAGCATGGTGACAGTGGATGGATAAGTGTGTGTGTGTGTGTTTATCACCACAGGAAAGAGCTGCCTGATGTTGTTGGCCTGAAAGGCTGCGTGAAAGGTTTCCAGTTCCAGAAGAAAGACTTCAACCTGCTAGAAGAGCCGGGCACCATTGGCATCAGCAGTGGCTGCCCTGAGGAGTCATTTGTAAGTGCTTCTTACTGTGTGTGCCCCTCCCAAATCAATAATCTCACAAACAATCAAATGGGCACCTACACATACAAACTTTCACTCTCAACTGTGAGAAAATAAGTTTTCAAATTCAACAGTTTTCATGTAAGTCAGTCAATGTGTTAATTTATGTGAAATGAATTAATCTATGAGCTTAATGCTGAGTAAAGGTTGGTGATGATGAATGTGAGATGTGTATTTATTGTAACAGATGTCCCGTAAAGCATATTTCACTGGAGAGGGCTACCTGGGATCCACAGCAAAGATTTTACCCTTCGACAGCTTTGAGGGAGGACTCAACTTTAGGACATTACAGCCCAGTGGACTCCTGTTCTACCACAGTGAAGAGGTATATACTGTGCACACACAAACACATAAAATTCTGTTTAAAAATCTATAAGATGGGGGAGACAAGTCATTTTAATGATGTTTCTGTCTGTTTGAATTGTATAATCAAGAACAGGTCTTTTTTTAGACCCCATTTCACACTTTATATTGCACCATGGCATGTGACAAATAAAACTAAGAACGGCTGTACAGTGGCATGAACACTCAGACTTAAAACATAAACTGAACAAAACTGTCATTTGGACTGGATCAAGATGTAACTTTTGGGGTGTGATGTAATACTTACAACCATGTTAGGATGACAAAAATTTTCATTTTCTCTTCCTTCAGTCTGGTGAGTTCAGTATCTCCCTGGAGAACGGAGCAGTTGTGCTGAATTGCAGGGGCACAAGAGTCAAATCACACAAGAAACAATACAACGATGGAAGGACACACTTCTTGATGGCCACAGTGAACAATCAGAAGTAAGGATTTCACCTCTCAGCTGCAGTTTCCTGTTTACAGCTGTTGTCGTGCATCTGGGTTTGGTGTCTCTGCATCCTGTTTCCTCACAGTTACACAAAATTAGAAACATGAAACACACAATACTCCATTTTGGTACCATGGCATTGTTCCTATTTTTGCTATCTACGGAGTAGCGTATAATCGACTGATATAATTAACCACTTAATAATTTAGCAGAACTTTTTTTCTGTATATATGGACATATATGTCTTGCCCATACAAATCTATGCACTTATACTATGTCAACATCACTCTTGATATAGGAACACATATGTCATATATTACATTTCTGTATGGGAGGTAAAGGAAAGATGGGGTGAGGCGTACAGTAAGTAGGTAATTGTGAAAGCAGCTACACTGGTGAACAAAGTTCAGAATGTACTGAGTGACGGTTTGAACTGTTCACCTCAGGTATTCTTTGTTGGTGGATGACAAAGACAAGCAGGAGAAGAAACGTCCTGCATCGGCCACAAGATCCTCATCAGAACCTACTGCGAAGACCTTCTACTATGGAGGCTCTCCCAGCAGCAGCTTCAAGAACTTCACAGGCTGCATCAGCTACACCTACATCAACAGGTACATAGCTGCTGAGTGGCCACTGCAGCTTAGAGCATGACTGGACAGAACTTGCTTGTTAAGATCCCTCCACGCTATGGAGACATGATAATGTCTTAAGATCTTGCTCTCACTCCCTTTGTCTGTGTTTCTGTAGACAAGACCGTGACATTGAGCCTGAGGACTTCCAGCGGTACACTGAGAAGGTTCAGATGTCCCTGCAGGACTGTCCAGTCGAGCGCCCCCCTGCTGCTCTGCTCTCAAGGCACAGGGCCAGACATGGCCACTCACAGAAGGTAAGAACTAAAGCATGAATCTACAGTGTAGCTTTTCCACTTGCTGAGTAATTTGGGCTCTACTGACATACTTGAATAAACACTCACAAAGGTCACCAGGGATAAGTCCAGCCTTCCTCTAGGCCTGATGGAGCTAAAGAGCGATGAGGAGCCATCAGAGCTGGACATAGAGCCCTGCTACCTCTCCTCCACTCCCAGAGCATCTCAACAAGCCTTCCACTATGGCGGCATTGCTAACAGCAGACAACACTACTCAGATCTCCCAGACTCCTTCTCTGAGAGGTACAACTAACACAGGACCATTAGTAACCCCAAGGTCACATCTGTTGAAAAGCTCACTGTGCACATACTCAAGGTTTTCTCCGTATCTGCACATATGACTAAATGCACCTTCCATCTGTCAGGTCCCACTTCTCTTTGTCCCTGAAGACCCATTCACCCTTTGGTGCCATCTTTTATGTATCTGATGCACAAGAGGACAATTTCATGGCTCTCTTCCTGGCACATGGAAAACTGGTGTACACCTTCAATGTAGCAGACCAGAGAGTCAAAATCAGGAGTGAGAAGAAATACAATGATGGAGCATGGCACAATGTAAGTTCATGAACAGTTTCAACCTGTCAACACAGAATGCAGCATAGGTGCATGTTAAAATATGTGTCAGCATGTACGGTGACGACCCTGTCTCATTTCTTGCTGAAGGTTATTTTTATACGTGATGGGAGTGTGGGGCGTTTAATAATTGATGGGCTCACAGTGATGGAGGACAGAGTTCAGGGAGGCAACATTTCCTGGCACGTCACCAGTCCCCTGTATGTTGGAGGAGTTCCTCCTGGGAGAGCTCAGAAGAATATTCAGGTATGGGTTTAAGTTTATTTGGGGTTCAAGTTTTAACATTCAACACATCCATATGATTATTCCATTAATATCCGTGGCACAAAATAGAACAGTCTAATCTATCTAACTTATACTTCCTTGTGTTCCTCTTAGATAAACTCTGCTTACAGCTTTACTGGCTGTTTAAAGAACCTTCAGCTGGATGGACAGTGGCTGTCCTCTGTGACAGAGACATATGGGGTCACTCCTTGCTATGAAGGAGTCTCTGAGCCGGGAACGTACTTCACAGAGGAAGGAGGATACATTGTGCTTGGTAAATTTCTAGTGATTTTTTTTTTTATGGAAAACCAAAGGACCAGAGTTTTTCCACCAGTCACATGGGAAACCAAGATTGTAAAAGTGTTGATTTTGTGCAATGTACCTCCCAAAGAGTAACACCACATTTGTTCTGGCAGTAATCAAAACTATTTGGAAACTCAGCATCTGTTTCATTACACAGCTCATAAAATTTTCTTTTGGAAAATTCACAAGTCCCTCTGGTCTTTCACCATCTTGTGTGCGGGAGTGAGTGAGGCTGGACAAGAGAACATGAAACCCTCAGAGGATAGGGTGTTAAAATGAAGGCCCTGAGGAACTTAAGAAGTACAGCTGCAGCTGTTGAACAAATAAATTCATTTTACATTATGCGCTAAAACACAGGAAAACAATGACTGATTCAAAATTGAGTCCAGAATAGATAAAGTATGCAACAATTCATCTCATCATCTTCTGTCTGCTCCCCTCCCTCAGATGAATCTTTCGACCTGGGGCTGAAGTTTGAGCTGGTGATGGAGGTGCGCCCTCGTGTGGCGTCTGGAGTGCTAATGCATGTGCGCTCAGCACAGGGCTTCATCACCATGTACACTCATCAAGGAGCAGTGAGTCATTTGCATAGCTTTCCAGAAGACTACACATGTTTTAGTCAGCTGATGTTCGACAAACTGAAATGTACCTGCGGTTCAGAAGCATGGTCACAGTTTCTCGTGTGTATTTTCAGGTGGTGGTACTTGTAAGTGATGGGTCCCATGAGTTCTTCACTAAAGTGTCTCCAAGACACGGTCTGTGTGCCGGCAACTGGCACCGAATCACTGGTGAGAATTTTCTTTGTGACTCTCAAAAATGATGAGAAGAAACCCACAAGACTGTAGCTTCTTAGAAGTTTGCTCACTTCTGCTACTGAGCTCAGTGTAAAGTCATGTCAGTGATCAGTGAGAATAACTGAGCCAGCGTTTATTTTTACACTTATGCTTTATTTTGGATTAAATAATTACATAAAATATTATCCTAGACGTAGAGTACAAAGATGTGTAGATGTAGAATAGAACAGAAAAATGTATCTATGGAATACTTCAAATCTCTAAAATAAATCATCAATGAATACTTTTACTAATGCTTATTAATGCTTTGGTCAGTCAGTCTTTAGCACATAATCAGAAATTGAGGGCTGAACTGATGCATTCTGTCCTGTATGATCTCAGTGATCCGAGATGCCAATGTTGTCCAGCTGAATGTTGGCTCTGAGGTCAACCATGTGGTGGGACCTCTGAACACCAGCTCCACAGATGCTAGAAAGCCAGTGTTCATCGGTGGAGCTCCAGGTATGTCCGGTCCAGGTTTTCTCCTGTGACACAAACTTAGCACTTTTCTAATCGCGTATCTTAATACTCTTTCTCCTTTTAGATCTCTTCCTGCCACAGAACATTCCCACCAGAAAGGCCTACGTGGGCTGTATGAAGAACCTAACCATCAATAACAGCCAAGTGAGCTTCAGCAAAGCTCTTCTTGTCAGTGGAGCTGTCAGCGTTGGAACCTGCCCAGCAGCATAACACCTCTGTCAACATCACTTTTCCCAATACAGCACTGACCAAACACATTTAAAAAAAGTCTCTTTCTGTTAAACATAGCCATGAAGAGATGTGTTGTCATTTGTTTCACTCTGTCAGAGTTTTGTCTTTCTTTCTGTCTTTTTAATTTGTTGTTTTTTTTAATCGTGTAAGATGAACTTCCCCCAGAACATGACCAAATCGTCCAAATTTATATATGGAAAAAAAAAAAACCTGAGAAGAAACCACTGAATCTGTCATTTATAACACAATGTGAAGAGATGTTAGGTTTAGGACCTACAGTGTATCCATGGTTTAGACTACAGCTATATACTGTGAAAGACACACTTCATGTTAATGCATTTTATGGTCCATCTCCCCACTTTATTATCTCAATGGCACATTTTTTGTACAAGCTCATGCTCAGAACTCTTTTTTACAGTTTTATTTCCAATGAAATAAATAAACCTGTATATTCATATAAGTTTGACTTGTTTCCTGTTTATTTTCAAATTGTTTCAAAAAGACGTGTGGCCCTTCTCCTGCAATATCTTATGAAATAAATACCAAGAGACCACATACTATGTTTTGTACTTAAATAAAAAAATGTGTGAACTGTACTGACGAGTAACAACTTACTAAACAACTTACTAAACTAGTTATTAAATGGATCATTGTATTCCTGTTGTAAATTTACTAGCACTCAAGATAAATATGGAAACACTGCCCTCTACGGTATATTAAGTGGATTTTCTGAGCCAAGGGGATGATGAGTGAGATTAGTATTTTGTCCGGTTTTGTCTTGACCAATTCAGGACTCCATTTGTCTTGGGTAGATATTGGATAATCGGTGAGTGTCAGTTAAGCCTACCATTAATTCACAAATTCACATGTTCAGTAGGCTAGTTGCTGTTATCATGTAGGTGTAACCATACGTTGTTATATAACTGTATTAAAATCAAGATCTGGATTCTCCTTTGTCAGTTAATGTCTCCCTTTACAAGATATGGCTACTCTGTTGAAACTCATTGTCTAAGAAGTAAAAAAAGAAAGAAAGAAAGAAAAGAAAACATATTAAAAACCAAAATTAACTTGATATGAATCTAAACAACAAAAAAAAACACGATATGATGGAAAAATTATACATTAAATAGTTTGTTAATCTGTAATAACAATAATAAAACAATATTATTGACCCCAAACAATAAAACAACAATTTTTATATACAGTCTATGGTAATAACCGAATGGATGAAACCATAGAATGAAGCCGTTTACGTGACGTAACTTGACAGCGTTTCCAAGGGGAACGTCATCAGCACTCGACCAAACACAGCTGAAGCGCGGGTCTGCAGAAGCTTTCAAAAATGTTTTTCGAAAATATATTTTAATGGACAGTTGAGGACAAATTTTAACATTAAGTATGACTTAGGTCGGTACGACGAAAGTGTCTTCGCGTCGCTGCCGCCATGACACAGTCAGTTGTTGTCCAGGGTGAGTAAAGAAGGCGACGTTAGCTTAGTTAGGTGACAGTTTGCTGTGTCGCTACTTCAGATAGAAAGGGAGCTGTCACTTGTGGCTCGTTTGCTTGTTGAGATTGTTTACGGCAGTTGTAACGAAAGGATAATTCAACTCGAGGACTATTTGTATTGTGAACGTTAACCAAGCTTTCCTCTCGTGTTGTTCAGTCGGACAGTGTGGTAACCAGGTCGGCTGCAGGTTCTGGGATCTTGCTTTGCGAGAACATGCCCATGTTAATAAAGTAAGTGTTGATCCAGGCACCACACAGCGACAGCACTCTTCTTAGATGTTACACTTCATGGACGGTACACCTTTTTCAACACATTACATCTGCTCATGTTGTATTTGATCAGACTGGTGATAGCTTTTCAACAACAGACCTTTGCACTGTAGTAGCACCTAGTAGTAGGACACCCAGTTTATATCATAAGGTTATTGTTTACCAGTACACACTAGCCCCCGTCTTCAGCTGTCCTCACTCATATTTTACCCTCACATACCTACTCAGCCAGGATTGAAATTATTTGATCAACAAAAAGCAAAAGTTTCAAGCACTTTTAGATTTTCTTTAACCATGCAATAAAATCGTGTAGGCATATGATCAGTCCAAAAAATAATTCATAGCCATGACTCAAACCTTAAACATATGGCCAGAGTCATAAAAATGGTATTCAGAGGCTAGAAGAACAAGTAATGTCCTGTAACAGATGGTCTGGCCCCCACAGAGCCCAGATCTGAACATCAGGGAGACACTGTGGGAACACACCAAGAGAGTAAATCCATAGATGAACTGTGACTAGTGTCTTGAAAAACTGTGCTAGTGCACTGAGTAGAACTGGTTCTGTTTTTAAGGGCAGAGACTGGTCACGGCACTGCTTGTGAAGTTGAGCTGCATTGCTATTGGTGCCTTAAAGTTTTGTAGTGCAGCATTTGTCATTCAGCTTTAAATCACCATTTTTACCTAATACCACAGGGTCCAAAAGTCTGAGACCACTTCTTCCAGTCACTTGAACAGGAACATGGTTCCAGACTCTGTTTCAGACCACACTGTAGCTTTTGATATCTTAAATATTTGTTATATCACTATCAAGTGAAATGTCACCCGCAGCTAATTTTTCAGCTTGTGGAAATAACAGGATGAAACAATGTGACAGAGAATGAATATTATCAACCTTCAATTATTTTGGGTGATTAGATATTTACTTTTGTTGGCTCCACCTTCTCAAAAGTGAGAGTTTGCTCCTATTCTCTGTATTATTGTAAATTAAATATATTTGTGTATTGCAATGAAAACACAGTTTGAAGATCTAACTGTGGGTCTAAAGTAATTATGCAGTAAAAGCAGGGTTTTTTTTGGTGTGTTCTGAAATTCTGTTAATTTCCTTTACTTTAAACCTTTATGAGTTAAAGAAAGTGAGTGGGAACACAAACACATTGCGACACAAAATATGATGGGTTGGAAGGATGACAATAACTATGTAAATAATACCCATGTTGTAACAAACCTATATTATCCTAAAAGGGTAGCCCATTCTCCCTTTGCCTCGTCTCGTCTTATAAAAACAGACATTCATTCACCCAGCATAATGTCTAAGGGCTCTCCTAACATCTTGTTTTTCTTCCACTCAGAAAGGATTGTATGATGAGGCTCTCGGTAGCTTTTTCCGGAACGTGGATTCAAGGTAATCACAACAGTTTCTGATCCAATAAGTGCTGCATGGGTTGAGACATGTGTCAGTTGTGCAAACGTAGACCTTTAATATATGTTGTGCTTTTCCAGGAAAGGCGATGGGAGAGCATGTGCTGTGGGAGGGAGGATCCAACATCTAAAGGCCAGGGTAAGTTCTGCTGATAACCAGAAAACAAAAACTTCATATTTTGAAATGGTTACCAGCTTATTTTAGAGTCAGGGTCAAGTTCAGGATCTGGGTTTGTGTAATTAATGCTCTGGCATCCATTGGTTAAGGTTACAAAGAGGAGTAATGGAATGTGAATGGGGTCACAGGCATGTGCTGAATGTGTGGTGATGAAGTACATGTGCCGGCCTTCAACTCATCTGAATCCACAGGCGGTGCTGGTGGACATGGAGGAGGGCGTGGTCAATGAGATCCTGCAGGGCCCGTTACGCGAAGTGTTCGACAGCGCTCAGCTTCTCACGGACGTGTCGGGTTCCGGCAACAACTGGTGAGAGACAGGCTAGCCGCGGGGCGCCATCTCACAACCTCACGTGGCCATGAGCAACTGCTCCGTGCCATAATTTTTAACATGTGTGTTTTCAAAATCATTTACACGTGCAGTTGCATCACACAGGATTGAAATGATGTGGTGTTAAGGGAAAGAGACATGTTTGCTCTTCTTCCTTTGACGGCCACCGCATTTTAAAATTTTAAAATTCTCAAGAATAAAACGTAAAAACAAACGAAGGCACAGTGGTCATGGTACAGCAGCCTCAGCAGTCATGTTATTTGGAGGAAAGATCAGCGTTTCTTAAAAGGGCTAGAGCAAATATTGCCTCCATACGTTGTCCTTAGCTGGACTATTGTAAATATAAACTACTATCTTATCAGCTGCAACACCCAAGATAACATTTAACCTGATCACACACATACACATGCATGTGTTGAAATGAAATCAATACCAGCTGTGATGCCATGGCTGACCACAGCTGCTCTTTGCAACGACAGGTCTGTCGATCAGAACTGCTGGTCAGACATTGATGGAGGAGTTTTCAGCATATCACAGGACATCTCACAGGAGACAGAGTCATTGTTGTGGCTGACTTCTAAGAGTGCTGTGCTTATAACATATAGAGCACTGGTCTTTTTTAGCCTTTTATTTTGAAGTTCATCAAACATTTTGAAATTCATACATTACTGTGCTGCCACCAGCATTGTTTGCAAGTGAAACTCCTTCGATCACTAGTTAAGGTAAAGCTGAACATGTGCACACACAAGCAAACCACACATTAACTCAAATTTAAAAAAAAGATTTTAATCTCCACTTTTCATTCAGAACTGTTGCAACTTAAAACTCTTAACAACTTTTAAACCTGAGCCTCTTTAGTCTCTGTGTCGAAATTCTTTCTCATATGTTGAGTGTTTTCATGCATTTATAAAATTCTCTACATTCAGACTGCATTTTACCCACCACTTGAATTATGTGTCATACTTTTCATCATATATGAAAAGTAAGATACCTTACCTGTTCTAGCTCTAACCCATGACACAGAAAACCATTGTGGTGTTTAATACGTTAGCAGCGCAGCAACGTGCTTTGATGCTCTGCTTCTTCACACAGGGCAGTGGGGCACATGACGTACGGCTCAGTCTACAGGGAGCAGATAGTGGAGAAACTTAGGAGGGCAGCAGAGCACTGTGACTGCCTGCAGTGTTTTTTTCTCATTCACTCTATGGGAGGAGGTAAGGCCCAAAACTGTTGGACCAAATGTTTGCATGAAAGTTCCCTCACTGGAATCAAACCTCTGTTCATTCATTTTACATCCATTTGGATGCTAATGCTTCAGTGGAATTTAGACACTGAATCGCTAAATCTAGTTTCTGTGTATTGGACTGGAGTATTAGTGATGTAAGACACGTCTCCATGACGTACATTGAATTATTCCATAGTTGAAATGGGGAAGCCATTGTGTCCACAGTTACTGTGGCCCATTAGCTTCTAGTTGCTTTGGTCTGATTTAAAGTTAAAAGAACAATAGTGTGTCATTGCTTAAAGTTGAACTTTTCCTGCCTTCACTGTTGTCACAGCTATAATTTCCCAGTCTTTCCCATGAACATGCACACATAAAAAGCTCTCAGGTTACCTGTACACGTAGCTTTGGAATCAGGTTTCTCTAATCCCTCACCCTAGTTGTGGGAACGGGTTTCAACGTGAAATAAAAAATCAGATGCCTGCTGAAAGCTTCTTACTTTAGAAGTAAATGTTCTGAATGAATTTGAGGTACTGGTTCTGGACTGGGGACCAGAGTGCTGAGCCTGCTGGAGGAGGAGTACCCCGAGGTGTGTCGAATTGTCACCTCAATCTATCCATCGGCCGAGGATGATGTCATCACCTCTCCTTACAACAGCGTCCTGGCCATGAGAGAGCTAACAGAGCACGCTGACTGCGTCTTACCTGTGGAAAATCAGGTCTGTGTATTATTTATGATTCATGCCCCCCACCCCCTCTGATGTGCGCACACATGTAAACCATCAATGTTTCACAACTTTTTGCACTCCCTCCTGTCTCCTCCTGTAGTCGCTGCTCGACATTGTGAGCAAGATTCAACACATGTCTCATGGAGGAAAGCCAGGGCAGGTGATCAAGAGAGACAGTACAGTCATCTCCGGACAGGGCGGCCTCTGTGGAGTCGAGAAGCCCTTTGATGCCATGAATAACATCGTGGCTAATCTGTTGCTCAATATTACCAGGTATAGTACTTGTACACTTTAAAGTGTGTGTCCATATAGAATCAGATCATATTGTTTACATACTGCTTATATGTTATGTTAAAGCTGTCTTCATGACAAAATAAGTAAAGTTAATTCAGTTCTTCTCTTGCAAAATAACAAAAAGAACCAATAACAGTCCAGTTAAGATACAAGTATCAGTAAGTGGTGTAAATAGTGGTAGTGGTGAAGTTAAAACCTTCCCATCTCTAGTTAAATGTGAAAATCAGGTCTGTGACAAATAAAGAAAAGAGGCAACATTAAGTGTCTTAGTGAACTGACATCCATGTGCCTACAGAGCAACTTCAGTGCCACTTGTCCTAGATTGTCAAAGTCTGTGATGTCTGTTGATGAAGGACACAGGTGCAGTGTTTTATGATGAAGGTGGAGATAGCTCTCACACCTGAATCCAAAATCTCCCATGAGATTCAGTTTGGTAGAGATCTGGTGGCAGCAACACAACATTCAGTGAGAACTCTAAAACACTGATCTATCAGTATGGATCAGTGATTTCTCAGGTTTTCATGTCTGATTTTTTTAGGTGTCACCTTTAGTTTTCTCTGTTCCTTCTCTTCTGTCTCAGCTCAGCACGTTTTGAGGGCTCTCTAAACATGGATCTGAATGAGATTGCCATGAACCTGGTGCCATTCCCTCGTTTGCACTACCTGGTGCCCAGCCTCACCCCTCTCTACACGTTGACGGATGTCAGCCTCCACACCAGAAGGTCTGCTGCATGGATGTCACAGCTCCAGCTCACATAAACTCAACTATCAGTTCACCCTTTGAGTGTAGTGATGACGGAAGCCCTGCAGTGATGACCTCACTGATCAGTTAGATGTTTTCATTTATTTGAACCATCACTTTGAAGCGTGATGAAACAGGCCTGATCACGTGGAGCAAAGACTAAATATAATACAGACTGGGCTGCTTGATATGGTTAGCATCACAGTGTAATAAGTAGGTACTGTATGATCAAATATTAAGATGACATGAGATAATCAAACTAACCTCTTCATACTTGAATAATAAATTAAATAGATGACAACCTCATGATATCACTCCACTGAAGGTCAGGAAGCAGAAATGCTTAATTATCACTGTGCTCCTATTAATATGTGAATGCTGTCTTTTTTGGTTTCTCCATTTTGATCCATTTTTGGTTTGTTAACTACAAGGATGTTATTTTATGTTCTCATCAGAAATGTTTTAATCAGGCATAAGACTCACAACACACCACAAAGCCCACTTTCTCAAGTGAGACAGTGGCAGCTTCAGGTTTAGTGCTGCAGCCCTGCAACAGGAAAAACACCATTTGACCCAGCCCCCCAACCACCAGCCAGCCTCCTCAACAACAACTGCCATGAAAGTGGCCTTGTGTGGGCCATGGAGACCAAATCTGCTCTAGTCCGGCACCTCATTGGTCAAAGAGAGTGGTGGCTGTGCTTGGCAACCCCCAGAGCTGAATGTATGTGACTGTATGATTGCAGAACAGGGTGTTGCTTAAAAATATCATGCCTTCTCAGCAGAACTTCCCTGAATAAATATAAGGTTAAAAACTGTTGCTTTCTCAAACATTGCGCCACTGGCTGGCAGTCTAACTGAAGTGTACCTCAAATCTCTGCAAACCATTTCACCTACTGCAGCCAGTAAATAGAGACAGTGTGCTGAGGAGGTGGTTATCCATCAGTTTAAATGTAATGGCTGAAAAGAGTTCTTTAACACTTTATATATTTTTAACTCCTCTTCCCACTTTACCTTCTAGACTGGATCAGATGTTCAGTGACGCCTTCAGTAAAGACCACCAGCTGATCCGAGCCGACCCAAAACACAGCCTCTACCTGGCCTGTGCCCTCATGGTCAGGGGCAACGTTCAAGTGTCTGACCTGCGCAGGAACATCGAAAGGTCAGAGCACCGTCCTCCCACCCGTCCTCCATCTTCACTAAAAGAGACAACGAAAACCAGTGCACCCACGCTGATGTGACCTTCACCCCCAGTTTCTCAAATAGTACCCCCATTCAGCTGTGGCAGCAGTGATTCATGACTAGTTCATTCAGCACCCATCTCTCCTCAGCTCCTCCTGCAGACCTTGTTTTCCCGTGGCATGTTGTCAAGAGAAACTGAAACAGAAGCTGGTATGAGAGCACATATTTATGCGTGACCATGGTTTAAAAGAGGAGGGGGGGGAGGGAAAGCACAGTCTTCACAGCACTTTCAATCTCCGGACATGTGTTTGGACAACTTATACCCTTGGTCGTGTTGCTCCTTTTTCACAAAACGGAAAACAATTCAACCACGTGTGGTGTAGATTTTTGTTCCAGAAACCTTGTTGACACATAATTCATCAAGTAAAAGTGCCAAACATCAGCAGTGGTACCAGCTACTCAAGTTTGATTTTCCTCCTCATGTCATTGGAAACTCAAATATCTTTGAGTTTGCAGAGGCAGTAGGACACAAGAGAAGAGCTCACTTTGGAATTTGAAAATCTGTGATTACATGTTTTTCACTATTTATTCATATTTTATTTACCTAGTCATTCATGATTTAATCTAAGTTAAAATGTGATAAAGTCATTGCAGACATTCTTCTCAATGTCATTACTGATTCTGTGCTAATAGCAGCATTAACTCATAGTAATACAACGCCATACTAGAGCTTTCAAGCTGATTTAACCATAACTAAGTTCATACTCCATCACATCCATCACTGAAATATAACATGTCTTAGCTTCCTTAACCCTCTGAATTTCTCATGTCTCCTGTTCCAGACTGAGGCCATCGCTGCCCTTTGTCTCGTGGAACCAGGAGGGCTGGAAGACGGGCCTGTGTTCAGTGCCTCCTGTGGGTCACTCCCACTCCTTGCTGGCCCTGGCCAACAACACCTGTGTGAAGCCCACATTCATGGAGCTGAGAGAGCGTTTCACCAAGCTTTACAGGAAGAAGGTGCAGCTCCATATTTTTGGACCACTAGAGTATGCATCACAGGATTTCAAACTTTCTCAGTTGGTCAGCCTAAAGAATAATGACCATGTACTCACATATGAGCGAACATGTGTAACTTAAACTTCATTTACAAAGAATGGTCACATATGTGACCGTTTCTGTCTCAGTCTCGAGCCCTGTCTCTCTGTTTTGCCATGTGATCAGACTGAAAACGTGCTGCATCTGTCTTGTAACCTGTGAACATTTGCCATTGTTTTGACTAATTTACATATTCGTTGATGTATTTATATATTATTGTTGCAAATAGCAATTATTGTTTTTCACCATCAGATCTGACATCTTAACATTCAAGTTGCTGGAACTAGATAATAGATTTGTGATTGAAGCTGTTTTTTTTTGTTGTTGTTTTTTTTGATAAACTAAAAGCGAAAAGTATGGTGGTCTTGATACTGTCACATGCGCTGTATCGTTTCCAGTTACATCTTTTCTCAGCACTTTAATTTCCAAAGTCTAATGTCAGCAAGAGGGCGTTTTCAATATTAAAGAATAAAAAATGCTAATTGAAAAAAAGGAAAAAAAAGTAGGATCATATTTGCACTGGACAATAGCTACTGCCTCTAGAATAGACATCATCACGTCTTAAAAGCTGTAAAATACCGCAGTGATTTCAGACTGTCATTATAAATTCTTCTTCTTCTTTTTGTGAAGGCTCACCTACACCACTTCCTGCATGTGGAGGGGATGGAGCAGAGCTGCTTCTCAGAGGCCGTCACCTCTCTCAGCTCACTGATTGACGAGTACGATCAACTGGATGCCACCAAGGGGAGACTGACACGCGACGCACCCAGGCTCAGCATCTGCAGATGAATGTAAATCTATATAACCTACTGTTTTTTTCTTTGTTTGCCTCTTTTTCAAAAACAACTTCACACAACCAGATTTGTTGTATATATATTTATATGTTCTAAACCTGATTAAAAATGTTCCCTGTCTGAAAAAGTAAACAACAACAGCATGTTGAAAGAAACAAAGAGTCTAACTTGGATCTCTTTTGCCATTTTCGGCTCCCTGACCATAAAATTATGAGGTACAGTCAAATCTGCTGTTACAGATACTACACTGGCCACAGTCCATGTTATTGCACATACTTGTCCTGAAGACAGGGTTCATAATAGGTTCTATTGTAGCTAACAGTTTATCCTTCATTCATGATCCCAGCCATCCTCCCTTATGAAATGAGGTTTTGTAGTTTCAGTTTAGGGTTGCGTCTTCAGCTTCCTTGGGGCACATCGCCACTGCTGAGGAGAACTTGACCAAAGTTTGCAGATTTTCAGTCCTTAGTCCACCACAGCAGGGTCCCACCCTGTGTCTGTGTCTCCTGGCTCCTCAGGCTTCAGCTGCGTTAAAGTAACCGCAGGTCAGAGAACATGTCACCTGGATTGTTGCATTTCCTCTGGCACACGCACGACGTTATCCACTGCATCTTCCACTGTGTGTTGGAGCCCTCTTTGCAAGTAAAGTTGACCTTGATCATGCGGGATTTGTTGGGGACACAGCAGCGCTTGTCTGTACAGACACCGCAGTACGTGGGCTTGAACTTTTTGGTGCTGGTGCAGCCGGACAGCGTCAGCTTCTCCGCTTTCTTTGCCTGGAACTTAGGCCGGCACGTCTTTCCCTTCGGCACCTGGAGATAAAAACAGAAGTTAGAACCTTTTGAAATGTAATGTAAATTCATAAATGTAATCTGACCTTAACTTATCACCTTAATACTCCTGAGCACGCTCTTATCACATGGCCGCAGCAGGCACAGCCGACGGTCCTTCCTCATCTCGCATTTGCCGTTGTCGTTGTTGACGCGTACTGAGATTCCCAGGCCGCAGGTCTGGGAGCAGGGACTCCAGGGAGTGGTCTGGATCAGACAGTTCTTCTTCCAGGCTAAAGGAGGATCCCTGTAAGCTTTCATTATTACAGTTAAAGGGCATTGTGTCAACAACACCCTACACAAAGAACTAGCCAGTTTTCCACCACTCCTCCAAAACATAGATCAGAAATAACCTAACACCAAAGGATTCACTGCGAGGGGATTCATTTCCTGCTACTGGAAATGAATCCTGTAGCTAATGTTTCCAGTGACGCTACATACAGTACATCGCCGCACCCAGCCCATTGTTAAATCAGCGTTTAAAAGATAATCTAAGGTTTCAGATTCCTTGTGATATCAAATCTTAATCAAATGTTGAGTCTTGTTTTTCTATACAGTGACACATTAAATGAGAGTTCAGTGCACAGCAAGGTACACCTAACATCAATGTGAAGCATTTGATGCATTTCACAAAAAGCAAGTTGTCCTCTCCTGTGTATAACGGGAACCATCAGTCTTTCTTTTAGGAAGTCTAACCACAGTCCCAGCTCACCCCTCCGTCTCTCCTCACACTGCCAGAGGAGTGAGACGCCCCCTTCCCTCTCCTTCCCGTCCACCCTCCACAGGTTTACTGTATAAACACACACCTGACATGTAGGTAGTGTCCTGCTGGTGTTTCTTTGGGCTTTGACCACTGCGGAGGCCAGCTGGCATGTTGCCCATCTGTGGGGCAGTGCCTAAGAGACCCGCAGGCTTCTGGATGAAAGCAGGGGTGCAGCCGATGGCTCCGGCAATACACGTACACTTATAGAGGGGGCTGGGCTGGAACGCCTCTCCGTTCTCATAGTGGGCCCCATTCAGATCGCAGCCCACCGCCATCATGTCTGAAAGAATAAAGGAAACATCTCAGGGATCTGCTGCTCAGGATGAATGTACATGTTGCCTCATGTTTCTGGACAAAATGGATCAAATCTCGATTATTCAAACAAACTGGTGTTTTATCACTAGCGCTGCAGCACTCAATCCTCATTTGACCTCAACATGTTCCAAATTAGTTTATTTTTGGTTAATCAAGTAAATGACATTCAAATGTGTGATTTTTGAGATTCACATCCACAGAGACAGCCTTTCAGTACAGTGCTTCTTTCAGTCTGAACCCCAGTGTTTTTTGACTGAATGAAGATGTTAGGTGTTTACAGGCAATTAATCACAACAACTTTGTAGGGATGCACAGAAGTGATGAGCAAAGAGTAACAAATGTCCCCACACATGTATGTAAAGATAGAGGGGATATGCAGCCAGTCAGTAAATCAGATGACATTGTTTTCATGGTCCAGTTATTCTAGGTTAAGGTTTAAACTATGCCTCCGTTGTATATTAGGCTCGATGTAAACCTACTGACCAAACTTTAAAGAATTTAGGGATTTAGTTTGAAACAGAAACTGTGTGGCACCCCTGTTACTTTGACACACTGAGTAATAGTGGAAAAGATGTGAGTCACCCACATGCACACACTCCAACCTCATATCTGGGCTGGTCTGCAGAGAAGTCACAGTACATGCCCTTGTGTGGGTCGCAGATGTCTCTCTCATTGCACGGCTGTCCGATCTGCCTGGCACAGCTCTTGCAGCAGCCACACCCGTCCAAGACGGCGCTCACGCCCGGGGCGCAGTGAGCTCTCTGCGGACACTTGCAGGGCCACTGGCAGAACTGTCGCCTCTCAGCCACAGACTGTCCCCCCCGAGGTGCCTGCAGCTGCCCATTGTTCTGAGCCCTGCTCAAGCACTGGGAGAGGAGAAGAACAGTCACACTGATTGGTGAACATTTGCAATTAATTTTCGCTGACCACTGGATTGAAATAGCAGCTTGTGTTGCTACGGTTTAGAAATAAAATTCTGTTTCAAATGTCTGCTGAGGTGAAAATTAGCAGATTTCTAATGGTGGTGGGTTGATTTTGTTCATCTTTTCACAGCTGTGTGCTAACTTTGAGGAATCCATACTTATTGGCTGGACCACAACATGAGGGCCAGCCCTATAATCACAGACATCCTCAGTGCCTGACTGATGGTGCTTTTTCTACCATTTCTCAGAGTGTGAGTCCTGGTACACAAGTTACACTGGTTTCCCAGCTGCTGTGGAACTGCAGGAAGAAGGAAGAGAGGAGCACTGCCCAAAAAAATGGAGGTGAGCCTCTGTGTTAACGAGTATCATTACATGTATCAACATGATTAAAGGAAACAGTGGAACAACTAAACATAAGACACACTGAGAGGCAAAAAAGGAACTCTGCCTGTGATAGTTCACTTGATTTAGTTTCCTTAAGGTTTAGTTTTTGTCCTGACTGCCCTAAATCCAATCTTTCTCTTCTCACTGTGGCCAAAATTAAGGCAAAAGCCTAAAAAAATAATTCAAAGAAAAGAAAGCTAATCTGTCTCTAATTTTCTCTCTGAGTGTTTCAAGGTAAAGAACTGAGGTTGTAGCTCAGTCTTTTTCTGTATTTCATCTGTTTGGTGATTATGACAGTGGCACAGTTAAAATTAGTAGGTCCAGACACAAGGGTTTTACTCAATCTTACTTCTTTTGTACAGTTCGCTGTGAGAGAGTTGCTCACCATCACCCCTCACCACAGTGCCAGACCACCCAGATGCTAAGAGGAAACTCATAGCATTTGGATGGTTGGTCTCGAGTCCTGATACCATAAAACTTATGGGAAAGAAGTGGGATTTTCAGTAGTAGAGGAATGATCTCCCGGTTGCCTCTGAATACAAAGACCTGTAAAATCTATTTTAGCCTCAAAATGATTAATGTGGTATGTGGGGGCGAAGGACAAGCCCTTAGAGAGTACCTCTGACCAAGAGCACCCCTGGAGTTCACCTGTTTTTTTCTGTTTAGACCATGCGGTATTCCCTTTTCTTTACCATAAAACTTTTGTTGTCTCTGAATTACAAAATTATTGATGAAGGAGGACAACACTTGGTCCCAGTGAGATCCAGTGATCCACCTGCTAAAGTGAATAAAAATGTCTTTGTTTGCAACTGGGCTGTCGATATCAGATTTACACTACAAGATTATCATGGTTTAAAGGATCCACAATTACAATAATATCATGATGCCCATAGATCTACATCTCAACACAACATTATATGGGTGCAGTACCTGAAAAACCGAGGGCCTCTGATGCCATCCTCAACAACAGGCAGATTGGTGTTATGCACCCAAAGAATGCACCCAAACACTAGAACTACACCTTATCTTGTATATCTTAGTCTATCTGAGGTAATAGACATGCTAACTAGCTGCTAATGGCTGTGGCTGCTGCCCTCAGGGCTGCACTGCCTGTAGCAAAGCGTCTCACACAGAGGCTCCCACCCGTCTGAGACCAGACAGATCCAGCTCAGACGTCTGCAGAGCGACCAGCAGCTCGCAGAGTGGTAGCCACTGTGCAGACATGGAATTTTTTTACCCATATTCATTTTGCTTTGTTTTTATACGCTTAATATTTCAATTAAGCATTTTCTTCAAAAGAACATTGTATTGCAACAATAAAATGAATATTTCCAGTATGTGAGCATTTTAGTATCCATGTCATATCAGTGACAGTGAACTTGGATAATCAGTCTTATTATGTTGTAGAAAGAAAAAAGGGATGTTAAGCTACAACTGTAGAGATGCAAACCAACCTGCTGCTGCTGTGAATTTTTCTCTCACTTAATAGATATTGTTTTACATAACATAACTTTATACATCCAGAGAGTGAAGACAAACGGTTGTATTCATGTGACGAGATGTCATACCATCAAATCTGTGCTTGTGCTGTGAGTAGTTTTAAAAGGCATTCTGATATTTTGTGTTATTTCCTCCAGGATATCACACAAGTATAGTGATGTGTATGTCTGTGGAATCTGTAGGTTGCAGAATTTGTTGTGTACGTTTCCAGATATTCTCCAAAAATCCTAAATTTTTTTGAACAGGCCCAAAAAATGCATCAGTGATTACACAACCACAGCTCCCCCAGCAAGGATATGTTAGCAATACTTATTTCAGAACTTTTATGATGTGTGTAAGAAATGATGTGAACCGCATCACAGCTCCAGGTGTGATGTGTAAATCTAGTTGTGGACATTTATGTCATATCTTTATTTCTCATATTTTTTCATTCTCTGCTGAAAAATCTAAATGGAAAAACAATCTAAAGCTAAATCAGTGACTGCAGTGTTGAGTTGAGTCACATCCATGTTTAAGTCAAAAGGCTGAATCTTTCAGCAGATACAGTGTTAAGTCTGTTATGAAGTGAAAATGAATTCCAATTGTTTTCATGTGCTGCAGTGTCTCTCATAGTTTAGGTTGTTGCTGTTGTGGTGAGATGCAGTTCACTCGTGTTTCAGTTCTCCGGCTGCTGAGTGCTTCCAAGGGTCACTGAAGGTTAAGCCAAAAATCTGAAGCCTGTCTGCCAGGTTTACTGAATAAGCTCATTTCATGGTGTGAAAATGGGACCACTAGAGCTTTAGATATAATGACCTCAGACTTTACTCCTCTTTCGCCAGCAGTAAAAATAAAATGGCACCATTAAAACCCACTCAGTACACTTGAAAACATTCCACAAGCTTTAAGAGTTTAGTATTGGTAAATTCCTTTTAGATTTAAATAGCTGGTGCCCTAATGCTGAGCAGATCCAAGTTACACCACATATGTCAGGTGTTTCGTGCCACCAAGCGTTGTCTTATCACAAAGCCTAGTCTGTCTATAGCGTTAGAATATATACAAATAATTCTCTTCTTACCTGTTGGGCGAGGATGAGCAGGAGGGAGCGACATAGAAGTGATAGCATCTTTCAAGCGAGAGGGTCTGTGTGCGCTCCAGGAGAGAGCAGGGGAGCGAGGGAGCAGGAAGGTGGGATAGAGGGAAAGGGAGAGAGGAATGGTGGAGGTAGGGGGGGGGGGG
>OMNW01001038.1:33110-50245 GCA_900303245.1 Selene dorsalis | reverse complement strand
AAAAGAACATAACACAGAGCGCAGTTGAAAGACATGTCCCACATTTGGGATTTGTCTTGGGAACATGTTAAATAAACACTTGAGCGAACTTGTTGGGTAGTTTTGGAGTGGCCATTTTAATAGATGACTGAGGTAGGGTGGCATGTTTCCTGTACAACATAGACAAAAAGGTAACAGTGAATGTCACAATATAGACCGCCTTAGAATAGCATCCTTTAATCATGGTGCTAGAGAAATTTATATGTATTTCATTTGGCACCCATGATTTAACATTCTGTTTACTGAGGGGGGGGGCATCTGTTTTGCAACAGCTCTTACTGTATTTCCTGCTTTGCACTGAAGGGGCAGTCTTGCTTTACCACGTGTGTCCGCATGTTCTGAGTTACCGCAGCACAATTTAACTATTTATGAAATCTGTCTTTGATGCCACTTCCCTCCCCTGCTGTTTGTTTGGAGCTGGGAATTTCATGCGCTGAGCCTTCACAGTGTGAAACGTGGAACACTAGAGCCCACGCCTCATCACAGCATGGCAAACCGTCAGTCTTCTCCAGTTTCCCCCCCCTCCCCAAGAGCTCCGTTCCACTTTTGTGAATGGTTTTGATAGTGGTGTTTGCTCTAAGCATAGTGTGAGACTCACTCCTGCGAAAATCATCCCGGGTTCAAACTATGCAGCAGCGGCTCAGTCCAGGAGATGACCTGATAAGGCAGAGGAGTGGGAGCTTGTCATGATGGAAGAGTAGAGTGGAGGTTGTCAAAGCCTGCCTTAATCCCCCCCTGCTGTATTTATCTACTTCTTTTGTATGACCAGCTTAGATACTCACACACCCCCATTTGCATCCCATTGCAGATAAATTACTGAATACCAGCTGGAATGTGCCAGCCAGTATTAGTGTCTGAGAGGAATTTAACAAGTTTGACAACTGAAACCAAGGCCACTTGATGCCTGTGCCATGTAAACAATATATGTAACCAATGTAAACAATATAACCGTGAATGTTCTTTGCACAGTTTTGTAAAACACCACAGACTTGCACCAGTTTGCCTCATTGAGAGATTTGCTGCACATGCACGCTATCATGTGAAAATGGGTTCCCAAGGATAAATCTTATGAAAGTTTTTGAGTGAGGGGTGGAGGCATCACTGCAGCTCCTCCCACAGAATGCAATCACCTCCCTCCAGCCTTTGTTCACTCCCATCACTCAGAGGTTAGGTCATCCTCAGAGAGCTCCACAGTTCAGTGCAGAGCAGCAGCACAGGTGTGACTGCATCAGAGAGAGGATATTTTTCTCCACCTGTTAAACATCCGCCTGGCTCACGCTCTTATTTCAGTCTTTCATCTGGCATTACCTGCTTGTGACTCTTTTGCACTTCTGGACCTTCTGAATCAGACCTGATCTGTCACAGACTGGCACATTTTAAGTGTGCCCCCCTCGAAGCGCCAGAGAAATGAATTTTGATGAAATTCTCTATCATATCGGAGGTTTCGGGAAGTACCAGAAGATCTTGTATATATGGATCTGTCTACCCCAGATCTTTCTTGCGTTCCACATGCTGGTCACTGTTTTCACCGGGGCTGTTCCTCCTCATTTTTGCCGCTCCACGTGGCCCTCAACAGGCACTCCAGCCGTGAATTTAAGCTTCCTGACCGCCCCCAGTGACCTGTCCTGCTCTGTCCCCTCGAACCACAGTAGTGGGGTCAGTCTTGATGATGGAGGCCCTGCTGGGAGCTGCCAGGGGGGCTGGGAGTACAGCAACCAGACCTTTCAAAGCACCATAGTAACAGAGGTGAGTTACTCGATTCACTTCGGGTTGTGCCAACTGTGTCCTGAACATCTACTTTTTCATTTGATGTTTTTAACATGAGGACTCATGCAGTTCAGGAATGTGAAGCGGCTTACATTGAGCTCTGATGATATCTGAGACAGGGTTAAACTGGGTGAGGGTCGAGCCATGGACTCCAGTGCAGGCATCCTCAAGGTCCTTCCATGCACCTTCTGTCAGGTTTTGTAACATATGAACATGAGGGGCTGGGCAACAGTAGTTACATGACCAAAATGTTGTGATTGGACAAAGCAATGTCACATGGAACAACATAACAAGTCATCTAGGAGAAGGTCTGCAGTTGATTTAGAAAACTGGCAGGCTGTCAATTCACTACTGTGGTCCTGAATGGGAAGATGCCCAGGGCTCAGCAATCCTCTAGCAATGTGGATAATAAGGACCTTAGTGGCATGTACATTAACTGGTTCTCCAACAGGGCAATATACCTTTGCACCACCCTTAAGAGCAATAAAATTAGCCGTGGTGTGACTACACAGAACAGAACAAACAGATTTGATTTGATTTCTTTATTCTTCGTCTGAGTACCGTGACTCAAGGGAAAGGGCATGAGGATATCAAGCTAAAACAGCTACTGCTAAGAACATAGAGATCAAGCTTTCAATACTTTTTGAGTTACTTCTGAAACTGTGGACACAACAGGTCAGGTCAGAAGTTCATTAGTCTTTGACTGTCCAATTAATGACAGTCGTATTCAAGTAGTCAACCTGTGACACACTGGCTGTGAGCAGGTAAGCTTCATAAAATAGAAGATGTTTCCACCTCATCTGTTGTCTTTGTTCACTGCAGTGGGACCTTGTGTGTGAAGATGCCACCCTCAACAACATTGGCGCTTCCATCTACATGTTTGGTCTTCTTGTTGGAGCTATTCTGTTTGGGAGCTTAGCTGATAAGTAAGCGATGCTTTGTCTTGTTTCTCTTTTGCATTAGTTCAAAGTGTTAATTTCCAGAAATGACCAACTTGTTTTTTGTCTCATCCCAGGTATGGCCGCAGGATCATCATCCTCGTCAGTCTGGCTATCCAGACTGTGTTCGGGGTCAGCGCTGCTTTTGCCCCAAATTTTTACGTCTACACTACCCTCCGTTTTCTGGTTGGAACATCCATCTCTGGTGTCATAATGAATGCCTTTGTTTTAGGTCAGTGTGCTGGAGAAGCTTTTTTCTGCCTTATTCCATTAGTTATTTTCAGTTAAAGAAAAAGTTCACTCAACTTAGAAAACAGAGAGTGTGTCTTTTCAGAAATACTCCCACAGCTAATGGAAGCTATTTACCAGTTACTGACTAACAGATTGAGAAATATCTCAAAGAGTTTTGCCTTTACTTGATAGTGTAGAGAGAGGAATGATACAAGGGAAGAGAGAGAGGTATGACAACCAACAGAGGTCCCTCAGCCAAAAATCAACTGTGGTATTGACTCCTGAGTCAAGTAAATATTATTGTTTTTATGTGAAATATTGGATCTGGACATTTATGGGAGAAAAATTGAAGGTATTTAATGTAATATGCACCATTTACTCTAGCCTGGATTATATTTTAATACTGATTGTAATTATCATTTATCATAACTCTGAAGCCACATAACACTGAAACACTATATAATGTTAACAGAGAGAGGATATTAGAAGTTGAAGTAACACCTCAATATATAATACACGGTTTTTGTTTTGTATTTAATTATAGTATGCTATGTGACCTCTGCCCACTGTTTATGTCCCATACAGGCACAGAATGGACAGGATCTAAGCAGCGCATGCTGGCTGGTATAATCACTGACTACTTCTTTGGGTTTGGCTACATTATGCTGGCTGGAGTGGCGTACCTCATAAGAGACTGGCGTAAACTGCAGCTGGCTATTTCAGCACCTGGCTTCCTCTTCATCTTCTACATATGGTGAGTGGGCAGCAGTTTGACCCAGATTTCATGCAGTGTGTATGGTATGTGTAGAAAAAGGTTTAAATCAATGACTTTAACAGTAGGCTGTAAAAATGCTGTGCATGCGAAAGCCTGTGGTAAAAGAAATCCCCTGTCATCCTCTATGATTGAAAACAAAAGGCATAGCCGATGCTGATTGTCATGCATGACTGGTACTGGATTCCTCTCAAATGTTTGGTGGAACACTATAGAAAAATGCACTCACTTTATGTCACTGTTGATCATTGCTACAGCTCTTACATATGAGGTCATCTTACAAAGCTCAACAATGGCCACCTTCAATTAAGCTATTCCTGTTTTCACCAATCTCATTAGGCCTTTTTTTTTTTTTGCGATGGCACGTCAGGTTGTCGACAGTGTGAGATTTGTATCGAAGCGTACCCCTGCACCACAGTGGGTCAGGTGCAGGAGACTGTAAGTAGGTCATCTGAGCAATTTGTCTTTTCACTTTCAGGGTGTTGCCAAAGTCAGCTCGCTGGTTAATGGCCAATGACAGGAAAGAGGAGGCGTGGGAGCTGATCCGGAAAGCAGCGCAGATGAATGGGAAGCCCCTCACCAAAGATCTGGAGATGTCTGAGGTACAGATGCAACTACTTTTTACTATTGACAAGAGCCATTTGTATTTATTTATTCTTTTTACAATACCACCAGTAACAGAGAAATTCGTACAGTGACAAGTGATGCAGTGAAACAGTGGGTCCTTTATTTCATACAGAGACAAGCAGAAGCTGCTTCTTAGCTGTGAGATTCTACCAGATTTAGCTCTAGCTACCTAATTAGCCTGAAATTAGCCCCATGAGTTAATTGGAAACATGTTAATTAGATTTTTATATGTTTAATAAAACAAAAATCCTTTAAAATGCAACTGAAATATGTACTTGAGAGCTTCAAGTATAATGAGGAAAAATGTCATACAACTGTTTGATTAAGATTCAGATTAAGATGTACTGTACTGATCCCAGGCTGGGACACATTTTCACACATATTTTATATATACATATTTATATTATATATTTAGAAGTATGAAGTAAGAAGTATGAACAAATGAATCAGGGGTATTATGTACAAATGTGGCAAAATGCTACATGTACAAAATGAACAAAAGCTGCATAGTTTACAATATCTTCTCAAACAGTATCTTTTCATCTTTAACTCTACTAGACCAAATGCTTTGAGAGTGAACCTCAGCCTGCTCTAAAAGTCACACACCAATTTGCATATGAGTGATGTCATCCTCTAACCTTTGTAACAATGTGTGTGTAGTGGGAGTTAGACTGGGGTCAAACAGTCAGACAGAAGTCTGGCTGAAATGCTTTGCATAAATGTTTTGATGACTGGTAATCATTTAAACATGCAAACTCCTTTAACAGCGCTGTGTGCCACTCACTGACTGTAGAACCTTGTTGTCTACTCTCTGTTTCTTCAGATGTATGAAGTCCAAGGGAAAACAGAGACAAAGAAAAAACACTCTTTCATTGACCTGGTTCGAACCCCAAACATGAGGAAGCAGTCTCTGATTGTTTTCTATCTCTGGTGAGTAAGAGCAGAACTGTAAGTACTGTACTTTACTTTGCTGTGATCAGAACCTGGTGTTTCCAAAGGAGAGCAGGATCCTGAAAAACATCACATCACTAACCTAAGCAACAGCAAAACTGCAAAACTGCACTTAATCAAAAGCATTCATCCATCCCAGTATTTAATTTATTTAATTTGGCATGATTTTGTTTTAATGTACAAGACACGAAATATACAAACTTAGAGCCAAACACACAAAACTATATAAAAAAGACAGAAAGAAACCAAATGAGAAAAACACCACAAAGAAAATATGTTGCGGTCATGAAACTGAAGTCATCCTGTACATTCACTTTGTTTTTCCATTGACGAGGACAAATCCCTGGCTCACTGCTCTTTTGACCCGAGTTAGAAATCTTTGACAGACTAAAGACAAACATTTTAAAATTATGCTTTATTAGATGGCTGCGTAATGTTACAAACTTGCACAGGTTTCTGAAAGAAACATTATTTGTAGAAACACATCAAAACCCTCTTATTCAGGCGCTAGAATCCTTCTCACTCTTTTTGTATTTGCTGCTTTGTAACATTCAGTTGTACATTTTTTTTCTACAGAGTGACCAGTCTTCCAACTTGTAACATTCATTGTCATGAGCAAAGCGAGAGAGGAAAAGTGAGAGATGTGAGAGACTTTGGCAATTAGATCCCATTCTGACCCCATCATATTTGTAAAGGGTGTTGAGGCTGTGGAAAGAGTAATGAACCCCCGTGGTCTGGGCACTGCTGGTGGTGTTGAAGACAGGAAGAGGAGAAGGTGGAGGTCGGGTTTTGATGATGAGCTCTGTCTGATATGAGGCCTGGAGGTGAAGTGGTGGAGCAGTGTTGCAGCGAATGCTCTGAAATGACAGCTGGCAGCAGGAGAGAGGAGAACAGATGTACAAGAGCAGCATGCTGACATTAGCTTTAAACACGAAGCGCAGCTGAGGTCAAGATTGGTCAAGATTTTACCAGGGTGTCTTTCAGAGATATTTCCTGCCTGTACATTTGAACTATTTCTCCACAAACTACAAATGTTGTAGTTTTGCTCATGTAAAAACGACTCTTATTCATCTTCAAGTTCAGTGTGGAACTGACTTTTTATTCTCTAAATGAGTTGTAAAGCCTTCCTAATAAAAGAGTTTTAATTTTACTCTGTTGTCAGAGTAAAACTAAAAACCACGGCTTTTAAAACGCGATGAAATCTGACCAGCTGAGTGATTCAACCTGCCGAGCATCACACAGATCAGGTCAGTTGTTTTTATCTGATGAGGAGGCTGTGCTGTCCTCACCTGTTCAGGATTTGAAAAACTCATTGCTTTGGCACCATCTGGTGGGGGTATGAGCATCACACTGTTGAACAGAAGTGCTATTTTTCATTTGGTGAAATTTTGTTTTGTCAGCTCGTATTTTTCGCATTTTTTTTTTTGCAAAAATGTCAGTGTCATCATGTCTCATCTGTCTGCCTGATACACAGTGACTGTGTTCTGGTCATATGATGAAGGTCAGAGGTCACACAGCTGTCTGGATGACATCAAACATCCCTTCTTTTTTTTCTGTGTCAGGTTTGTCAACGTGCTGGTGTACTACGGCCTCTCCCTCAACATCTCTGACTTTGGAATGAACATCTATCTGACCCAGATGATCTTCGGCCTGGTCGAGATGCCTGCACGCACCATCACCCTGTTCACTCTCAACCGCTCCCGCAAAATCTCCCAGCTGGCTTTCCTGGCTGTGGGAGGCACAGCCTGCCTGATGACCATCTTTGTTCCCAGTGGTACAGACACATGATACCTCCTCATCTCTTTTAAAAATGTAGTTGGATTGTTTGCAGTGAGATATTTTTCATATTCCATGTTTCTTCTTCCCTCTTCTCTCTAGACCTGTCTGTCATTAAAACAATCTTGGCTATGATAGGGAAGTTTGGAATCACAGCTTCTCTCTCCATTATTTACGTCTACTCAGCTGAGGTGTTCCCCACTGTCATCAGGTGAGTCCTTCTTCCTGTTCTGGAGCCACAGGTCATGGGACTTATAAGTCCTTGTCAGCTAGGTTGAACCTGCTCTGTTGCTGATGAGTCACCTCAGCTTGTGCGTTAAAATGAAGAGTGTGAGAGAAGTGAATCCAGAATTCCTGAACAGGTAATTCTAGCACGGTGGCGTCAGTAATTATGAAATTGAAGATATTTTGAAGTACAAGGTGTGTATTGTTGAGACAGCATTTAGAGACTCTGGTCTGATGAGACAAACACAGGGAGGTCTTTAATGGACACCTGAAGTTACTGTAGGTGTACCCAATAAGCTAGCAAGTGTGTTTATAATGCAGCAGTGCCTTGTGTAGGATTGCATGCAAGTTAAGAACAGTTAATCTGCTCTTCATTTTGGACCCAATCCAAAAAGAAATCAAAAATAAACCAAGGGTTAGATTAGTTGCGGATTAATTTTCCATAGATCAACTGATAAATTGTAATATGTGAATAAAATCATAATGTTTGCAAGAATTATTTGAATACGTTTTCCTCAAGACGTTGATTTTATCCTCAAAATGTCAGATTTCTTCCCTCTGTGTGACCCAGATACTCCACTGTAACCCTCACACACAGGCAGGATGCAAGATCAATACAGATCAAAGATTTCCTATAGGCTCCTGCAATCACACATACTCAAAGACTCACAGAAATGACTCAGCAGACTCTGTAATGATCTGCCCTCGGGTTCCTCTGACTCAACATCTCTTTTTTTCCTCTTTATACTGCTTCACAGACAAAATGGGATCGGTATCGGCTCTATGTGTGCTCGGACTGGAGGAGTCCTGGCTCCCATGATGTACCTGCTGAGGAACATCAGTCCTCAGGCTCCCATGGTCCTTTGTGGACTCTGCCCCCTGTTGGGCTCTGCCCTCACCCTGCTACTGCCTGAGACGGCCAATAAGCCCCTACCTGACACCATTGAGGACATAGAGGGAACCAGCCTCAGGTCTGACTCCACTATTTCTATCCCTTTGTTTTTAAATGTGACTTCCTGCATATTACGAATAAATAGAAATGTGTGCATGAGCCCAGGTAGGAACTGTGTGGATGGACGGATGGATGGATGGATACATAGATAGATGGACGGATGCACGGATGGACAGATGGATGGACGAATGTTTTCCCTGCACACCCTGCAGTAGTACAGTGCATACAGCTGCAATGAGGCTCAGAGCTTCTTGTGACATTTGAATGTTTTCTTCACTTTCTTTGGCAGTGAGGAGGATGGGGGCGTGAAGCTGGTCATCTATGACACGTCTCTGAGGAACACACACGTAGGCAGCAGCAGAACGGACTGACAAACACCAGCGAGCCGCCACATGTCACCAGGGAGTGAATGTTTTTCAGGACAACATCAAACACACAAGTCTGTGTATCCCATCTTCGCTTTTTATTTTGTTTCCTTTGGTCTTTCAAGAAGACCATATTCTGGATGCTGGATGAACAAAAGTTTGTGCTCAAGTATTTTTTAGTGTTTTTTCACTTTTTATTCTGTTTGTGTTTTTATAGATGGTCTGTATCTTTCTAACTGTGTCTTTTCATATTATCAGTGTACTGTTTTTGACAGCTGAATGAAGTTACTCACTTTGAATGTTATGCAATATTAAGGATCAAATGGACTCCAAACATTAGGATGTAGAAAAATCCAAATGACAAGTTGCAGCTTATGCATCGCAAACTGCCAGTGTAGCTCAGGCCTGATGATGCTGGTCTCATCTTGAATTTCAGGTGACACTGGTTTTGTAGTTTTTTGGACATTTTCGTTAAAATGACCCGAGTGTGTCTTTGCAAACTGTCGGGATTAGAGAGATCACAGAGTTTCCGATGTTAGAGCTGCAGGAATTGTTTTGGTCACTTGGTGGCAGCCTAACAAACATCATGTAAAGCTGTTACAGCAAACAGCTGTCTGTTTACACGTCATTGCTACCTCATTAGTGTGAGCTCATCAGTTCTCTACTATCTCCCGGGGAAAAGATCAGACATTGCTGCTTCATACCTACACCAGCCGGACATTAGCTTTGTCTGTGATTTTGTGCAGAGCAGGTAATGAACATTACGTTTTCTGTTCTGTTTCTAGTTGAATCGACAGTATTGGACAGTTTGATTCAACGCATCGGCAGCGCTACAGATTCTAAGTCAGTGCCTTACCAGTGTTATCTAAACCATATCAGCCAGATTGTTACTGTTTGTTTTGCTGCTTTGGAAAAACAGAACATACACTTACAGACCTCAGCAGAATATTTTGTTCAGACTATAAACAAACTAAAAAGTCAGTGATGGATGCTGATGAAGTGATCACTTATGTACAGTGAGCGTCACACCTGTTCACCTCATCAACAAACATGAGATGCTAAATTATAGAAAATCATGCAAATGTGTGATGTCTTTTTACAGTGTTAATATAAAGTTATTTTATGTATCTACATCAAAGCTTTAAGAAAACCTCCATTTCTCCAGTTTTTATTGAAAAGGTTGACAGACAAAACATGGAGGTAAAAAAAAACACCTTGAAAAATCATGTAAAAATTTTTCAACGATCAAATGATTTCTGTTTTAAACCTCTTCTCTCTTTTAATGTCTGAAATAAAGCAATGTAGATAAAACAGAGGTTCTAAAACTAGTTTTATATTGAAATTTTACAAAACTAATGTCTTTGACTAAAGTTGTTGATATATCTTGTCGTGATGCTATTTTACAATAAAAGTTTGTTCCAGTTTTTTGTGTTCTAGCATAAATTCTTCAGGTTATAGTATGTGTTCATTGACAAGTCCAGTTTACTGTACAGGTACATAGAGGTTATTTATAAGTGCACAAAATCAATGTCCATCCCACATAAATTGACTGGCTGAAGAGAGGCTTACACCTCTGAAAGTCCATGACCATCTCCTTGGTCTTGGAGGTATTCAGAAGGAGGCACTGCTTGTTGCTCCATTCACTAACTAGACCATTGTCAGATTCAGTTACACAGCTTGATGGTTGATCCACAGTCCAGGATGTGAAGCAGGGATCCACCCCCATCCCTTTGAGCTTGCCCTAAGCAGCAGGGGTTGGATGGTGTTAAATGCACTTGAGAAATCAAAGAACAATATCCTCAATCTGGCTCATCCAAGTAAGAATAGGTCTGTGGGATGGCATCATCCATTCCACTGTGTTCCTTGTATTCAAAGGGGCTCTATGTGTGTCCTTGGAGTGTGGAGAAGTAGATGCTCCAGGGGTCTTCAGAGCACATGAGATGACAGGAACACATGCTAGTGAAAACATGCATAGAAGGAACAACAAATGTTCCTGAAGAGCTGGATAGTAAGAAGGCCGTTTCTCAGCTCCACTCCACTAAAAACAGATGAACAACATTAGAGGGCAGTGAAGCGGAACAAATTGCAGGTAATTTTATTTCTTTAAACATAATGGTTAATATACATACCCTGGACGCATCAGTGGATCCTGAATTAAGCACAGAGAAGACACTGGCACAGGCTGCACACTGGCAGCAGCCTGAGGGGGAGCAGCCTCTCAACCACCAACCCCCAGGCTGTCGGCTCTGACAGCAGTCATGTCCCTGGAGTATGTGAGCAGAGATGACAGCTCACTGATCACCAGCACCGCCCCCTGATCCTGGTCCCACCTGTTCACATCTTGCAGGAGTTGCAAGTCTGAGACCACAAGCTGTTGACTTCAGCATCAGACTAAGAGAAGACTGAGGCTGTCATTAAGCACATTACTTTTCAGACACTTTATTTAGGCATGGAGCTTCTCTGTGGTACGCTGGCCCTGAGAACTCAACGCACTGTGGAATAAGACAAACACAAACTACTTCAGAGAACATCTTCATCAATTTGACAACATTATGTCCTGCAAATACAGTGTACTTGCGTGGGTGTATTATAATGTATTTATGTCCAAATCTTTTAATGTCAAAAGTCACAAAGCACTGAACGTACACATCCCAGCTGGGCTGCAGTGCACTGAGGATTACTCAGGACCACTTCAGGTCTCTTCATGAGTCGATGTTTTGGTTTTCGAACAAGCCACAGAAATTTTTTCATTTTTAAAAAAGAGATCAGAAACTATCTGTCAGATTATTACATCCGGTGTGATGGATAGACATCGACTGACCCATTTTAACATTGGTTTTCAAGTGTTTCCTTCCTGCACGCTGCATGAGTTTATTTTGTTAGGCAGCTTTTAAGTGCTGTTCTATGTGAAGACACAAGATGGCGATCTAGCGTTAAATTGAAAAAACAAAACACGCACTGCAGATACTATATCTGATAATCTCAAATCAGGTACTGACAGCAGGCCACTTAGCACCTGTCAGAAAAAAAACAGTCTTAACATTCTCAAACTGTAAGTGCAATTACAACTACAAAGTACTTTTCGACCATCATGGTGAATATATCATGCATGGTATATATCTCCTGTTGTGGGTGGATCATTTTGCATGTGATGAACTAACGATGCAATAATGTTTACAAATTGGGAGGACGTTGACAGTTTCCCTGAGAATCAGACAATCAGTGAGCTAATCAGTGGGCAACATGTCAGGGATTTTCGTGCAGATTTATGGAGAACTCTTTTGCAAACACGTAAACTATCAAAACAATGCAGTTTGTTGAAATGAATGAGCGTATTTAATCTGCTGTGGGCGACCCATATTGTTCAGAGATTTGAGCTTTTGAGTTTAGAAAAATGCTTCTCTCGCGTGAGAATTGACCCAAAGCGTATGAGAAAAAACTGTAATCTAAGAAATCTGTCAGCCCACACCCCCACCCCTCACTCACCCATTTCCCCCCATTCCTCGCCTTTGATTGGACAGAGCCCTGTCAGTCAATGGACCAACCCAGTCGTGCTGCTTTCACTTACTCCATAACTATGAAATCCAAACTTTTCGATACATTTTTTTTTCTAATACAAACAACAACTCATTCGTTAAAGTTGTTATTAGTTTTTCGTAACAGCATTGTTTCATTACTAGAAGCAAACATCAAAACATTGTCACGTATCGACGCCACTTCAACTGAGGCATTTTACTGAAATTTAAATTAAGCACGGATTTTTCATTCTAATGACGTCTTAACATGCAGACCACTGCTAAAACGTAAGCAGTCCCCCGTTCGATACTCAGTATAATTCTTCTTTGTATGCCTACCCTCTTTGTTGTTTTTGTGACGTTTGCTTACGCCTGTGTAACCGGGAGATTTCCTACAGCCAGTGAACGCAGCAGCCGTTTCATTGTGGCCCTGCAGAGCTAACGCCATCACACGCAGCAGCTACGACGAGCAGCTCGGTGACATCAGGGCCACCACAGCAGCAGCGCAGTCCTCACAACTGCCGATACATGTCATTCTAACGGTTATGGAATACAGAGCAGCGGAGGAGTAGACGCGTTTGAACGGGTAAGACACGCCGTTTCCTCCTCTAACTTACCATTCAACTCGCTTCTCTGTCTAAAGCGGAATGAATTACTTTGATTTTTTTTTTTGCTCCAGGTGTTACGGTTATTGACGTTTCTTGAACGTAAACGTGCTCAGCCTGTTTGCTAGCTACATCCCCAGTCTGAGTGGAAACGCCGTCTAGTTGAGGCGTCGGCTGTTTTTGACGCGATACCTCTTGTGTGTAGTCAGTGAAATATAAACACACAAGGCAGCTACAGCTAGTCTGGTGCTGAAATGGAAGAAAAACGGCACCCGAAGCGAATGAAACAAGTAGGTTATCCACGGTCAATGGAGAGGAGAGTAATTACGTTGTGTTTATTACCACACGGGAGGCGTTTAGCCTTGAAATCTTCCTGACGCATTGGTTTTTTGATCCTCTCTGCACGGTTGTTTACCATACCCCCCTCCCTCCCTCCTCCTCCTCCTTTTCCCCACTTTCCCTTTCTCCCATCAGCATCAGCATCAGCATCTCCCACTGATGCTCGGTGGAGTCAGATGAAGGACACAACCTCACATGATAGAGAGTGGGCTGCCTTGTCTTGGAGGCTCGTGCAGTGGGGGGAAAGCACAGTGAACTTGGAGGACAGCCTTGCATTCCTTCACATATGGCTTGTTATGCTCCGGCACCACTCTCTCTGCATCAGTCTCCTGATGTTTGCTTGCAGATTGCTGGAGGATAACGTGCTATTGAACTCCCGTAACCCCACTTTCTCTCGTTGTCAACAAGTCTTTCACATAACAGTCCTGCATTTTAATCAGGCTCCTATGCACTGCGCTGCTCTTCCTCTTGTCCTTCCTAATCACGAAGGGGAAGTTTCTCCACCCTTTCCTTTGTGAATTGGGGTTAATCGCTCTTGTCACCTCCATCTCCTTTTTTGAAAAAAATGACGGGCATCCCTTCATCCATTTTTTCAGCCCATAAAACCTGTCTAAGTCTGTAAGGCAGCAATTTGTTCTGCACATTTGTGTTTGCAAAATGAACGTAATTGATTATATTGTTGTTTCCTGCCATTAAGTGCCCCTTTAAGAAGTGTTTCTTAATGAAACAGCCCATTTCTTCCTTTAATGGACCTATTTTAGGTGGCGCTCGGGTAAATTTTGGAAACTGCAGTGTGATGTAGTCGTAATCTCCCTTTTTTCAGCAATTATTGTCCCTATTTTCAGGATTCCAGCTTCCTCGTGCTCTGAGCGGTGCCAGCAGCTGGTCTGCGGCTCTCTGACTCTACTCGGTTTCACTCACTTTTGCACCAAGAAAACAAAGCTGCTTGTTTTTACGACCATGCAACGCTACAGCCAGCTGCAAGTGCAGTTTGTGGAAGCACAATACACTGTGTGTGGATGTGTCCACAGGCTACCAGGATAATCTCTGATGAGATGTACTGTAGTAGTAGTAGTAGTCTTGGATTCCTGAACTCAGGAACCGGTGTGCTTTATGAAATACTGTTATTTTTACAAGCTGTATACACGCAAATCTGAGCTCTGACGATCTAATATTACAAATCCTGATCATTTGATGTCCGTTGGATGTCTGCATTAATCCTGACAAATTTGAAATTTAGATAAATCCTTGCTTGTATATTTATGTTAAATCTGTCTTTTTTTTTTTGTTTTTGCTGTGCGGTTGTGTATTGCAGATGTTCCCATCTGACTCATAGCTTATTGCAACACCAACCTGCCTGAATCAGGTTGAGTTGTGAGTCAAGAGCTGCTGCTTTGTATTCTCGCTGCCAGTTCCAGGCTTTACGACAGAACAAGGCGTGCGTGGTATCGGTGCGTGTCAAACTTGTTGCCCCATTTAGACAGACAGTTTTTATCAACTTCTTACACTGTGGTGACACACTGCCAAAGCGCTGTGTTTCTCATCACACTTCACCTCACTGACTTACACACAGAGGGTTGCTTTGTGGTGCCAGCAGAGGCCTGATCAGGCAGGTAATCGCACGGAGGTGAGAAGGTGAGGAGTTTAGCACAGGAAATCTAAACGAGTGCTGTTATGTGCACATGGTGTCTGCTGCCAGAGTATGTCGTATTTTTTTTTCATATTATATATAAAATTGCTTGTGTGTTTTAAATAGGTTTAAGTGTCTTGAAGCTGCAAGCTGAAAAAGAAACCTATTAGATTTAGTCGTGGGCCCACTGAGAACCACTGACTTAGTAGCGTAAGTACAGTGGATGGGAAGGTACAGTAGGCCAGGCATCATGAAGGAAATTTTAGTTTTTGGTACAAATTCAGGGATTTTTCTCACTTTAAATTCTTCAAAAATTGCGTAATAACTTTTTGCTCCTGCACTTTTCTCACTGCAGTCAAATGAAAACAACAGCATCACATCTGTCACCATGCAGTTTAAGAGGAACTATGCAAGATTTGCACCTTGATTAAACAGCGTCAGAGTAATTGTGATGGTTAAATGACTTGTTATGGAAAGAATGGAGGCTCTCCTCCTTAGTTTGGTAGAGGGAGACTCATTCCCTCCAAACAAACGTATTAAGTCGATGATGGCTCGCCAGCCTGTAAAACATGCCGCAAAAAAGTAGCAGCTCACCCACCCGGCTTTGTACGCCAAAGTAAAGTTAATGCACAGTAACTGGGTTAAATTACATTAATGTCAATTTATCTAACCTAACACTGCATTGTCAGGAAATGTAATGTGTCATTTGCAGTTAATTATGTTGTTGTCTGACCCAGGTTCAGCTTGCAGTGCAATGTGACAAGTTAAACGGCATTCACTTAACTTTACATGATACGGATGCGAAAAAACAAAGGTCTCGAAAACGTTTTCGATGGATAGTTTTGCAATTTGTGTGCAAACATGATGACACAACGTAAGGTCACTTTTTTTAGTCGTCAGACAGTTCTGGCGTCAGTTTGCAATGGCCTGAAGATAGAGGTAATGTAGTCATAAACCTTTTTTTTTAATGTGGTATAGATGACAATTGATGACTTAAATATTTGAAACATTTCCCCTGGGGGATTAACAACTGGTCATATATTAATAGATACTTCAAATATTGTGTGTATATAATCAGTAATGTAATTATATTTTGACTATATTTGTTTTTATGCATTCATAGTGTTGTGAAATTAATGAATGCAAAATAATCATGATAATCCTAATACTGTGATTATTTCTGTGACACTTGTACCAAGAAAATCCACAATCATGACATCCTTACTTCAGGAATGTGTGACCCCCATCCTTTTTTTGTTTACATTGGTTTGATTGTGTGCCTTGCTGTGGGTCCAGCCCAGAGAGGGGACCCTAGGTGCAGGTGTAAAGTGGACTTAGACTGGTTACATCATCTGTAATGTCAGTCCGGGCCCTGCACACTCTGGTGCCATTTTGAACAGATGCAGTTGCTACAGAGCTGATAGTGAAGCACCAGACCTCATCAGTTGGCAGCATTATGTAAACTCTAATCACTGCTACTTCAAAATTACACACTCTCCCAAACAGGCAGTAGTAGAGCATGTTACTATTGTGGGATTCAAGAAGACACGGGAGGATTTGACGTAGATCACTTTTAAATTCTGTAATGCTAATGCTGCAGTTTATGTCAGTATAAGTTTAATTATTGATTTTTTTAAAAAGTCAACTTATCTTTCAGCCACACACACAGTTGTCCTCATCATCACCAGCTGGTCAGTTTTCAAAGAGCTTCAAGGTTAGTGAAGGCGTTAGAGTTGTGTTACTGATACTAGTATTAGAAATGCCTTGACAAATGTCTTGACAAGTTTATACACTGATCTGATACACTATAGTATATAATTCATCAATATGCTTCAAACTGTCCCACCTGGATGAAACCACAGTCTTCTTCGTTGCACTAAAACAGGTGCTGACACAGGAAGTTGCATTGCCACTGTTAAGAGAGATTCCATGACATTCGTGTGTTTGCTCATGTTTATCATGGGCTATGCCATACAGCACTGATCAATCACACAGGGCTTTTTGTTGTTGTTGTTGTTGTTTTTTTGTCAAGGCAAAATTTTCAAAGTCGACAATCAACTTACGAAGGCGAACTACATCTTCTGCAGATATCATAACATGCACAACCTATATTAAGTCTTACACAGGGTTGTGATCTTGGTGACACTCTAGATGAACAGCGTGGCTCGTATTCTGTCCCATGTGTAGTTTGCTGGTGTCAGTCTTTGTGTTGGAAAGTTTGATCTTCTCCTTATTGAATTAAAGCCCTCCCTCCCCCTCATTATCTCATTAACAAGAGCTGACAAAGAGTCCAGAGTCCGGCCGGAGAGCCCAGTGTGGTTGACGTCACCCACTGGAGGTTGCAGTGGGTCAGATGGCCCCGGCTCACGGTGCTCAGCATCACGCCAGAACCGCGGAGGTCAG
>OMNW01001038.1:15260-28104 GCA_900303245.1 Selene dorsalis | reverse complement strand
GGGGGGGGGTGGCGGGTGCACAAGACTCACAGCAAAGCCTGCTGGGAACCCGTCGCCATGGCTGCCTGAGAGCAGAGGAGAGGACGGAGTCCACAGACATGTGGGGGCAGCCAAATGGCAATTTTCTGCTGGTAAAGAAGACTTAAATCACATGTTTCACTCACACACTGAGGTCAGCTGGAGTATTTTGGGACACCCTCACAGAACTCTAAAATAAACACGCAGCTGAAACCATCAGCTGAAAATGCCGGTTTGTGTCTGGCTGAACATTTGAACACTACCTGCACTTAACTCCCATCCCACTATAGTAACAGTGGATTTTAACAATGCTCTCTGACCTTGCAGTTGTGAAGAGGAGAGCACAGAGGTGTGTGTGACATCCTCAGAGAATGTGAAAAAAACAGAGTGAAGTGGAGAGGAGGTGTCTGAACAAATCACTTCTTTTCCTGTTGTCCTCATTATCTGAGTTTTTCTCTTCACTATCTCTTCTTCCGTTTATGTTCAGAGGCCAGATCATTTCTACTCTGTCTCTGCATCTGCACCCACAGCTCTGCCACTCAGCTCGTAGACACAGGGATTTTGCAATGAAAGTGGTGTTTTTTAAAAACAGCAGGTAGGGCTGGGAGTTATTCTGATTTTATTTTAATTTACAAATTTTGACCTTGAGCTTAAATGATTACTTTTGTTATATAATTTTTGTGTCTCATTCTTTTCCCCCATCCAAATCCACTTCATGCAGTACACTGTGAATACGCTTTTTTCTTCCGAAGGCTCAATAAATGTGTGGTGTTTCCAAAGTAAATGAGTCATCATGTTAAATAATCGTGATCTCACCATTGATCAAAAATAAGAGCAGCCTTAACAGAGGGCGGCGTGCTGGGTACCATGGTGTGGGCTGATAACGTCTGTAGTGACACTCTAATGACCGTTCCACTTGAGCACATCTGCACCGCACAGATAAAAAGGGCAACACACAAACTAATGTATTTCGCAGATTGTTCCCCATCATGCTCTGCTTCATGCGGATTGATCTTGTTTAGATATAATCAACTCACTTAAGTCAAATGATTTGTTTGCCCTGTGGAGGCTCATAGCCAATAACAGGAAATCTGTATGTAATGGACCCCCACAAACACGAACCAGCAGCAGAAGCAGCAGCAACTTTCCTTGTGGGCGGCTGCTGTTGCAGAGCAAACAGTTGCATCACATCAAGCCGCACGCACTTGCAGCGTCTGTATCGCTTCTCCAACAATGAGTGGAACTACAGAGAGAGTTTAAATTAGATTAGCAAGGGTGAGCTTTCAAGTCAAAGCAGCGGCTAATGAGTTGGACCATATTTGGCAGCAGAGACAGCACAACTTTTGTAAAGAAAGGGCAGTTAAGAGGCGCACTGTGCAGTTAACCCCCCAACCCGGCTGCCACACAATGACTCCACTGTTTAATTCTGCCGTCAGTCAAAGAGCTGGCAGCTACTGTAAAGTTTGTCCATGCTTGGGGGAGATTTATCTGTGAAAGAAAAGTTGCCATGTAATGCAACAGAAAAGCCCCCGATGGGTTAGTTCTACGCTCTGGTTCCCTGGGCTGTTTTCTGCTCACGGCTCTGAAATTCACAAAGGACGTAGTCTGATGTCAGAGTTATTGAAGGCTGTCTCAGTCAAAGCATCAGCGGAAAATTACAAAAGCAAGAGAACTAAAAGATGAGAGTCGCTGCTGTAAATGGTTTTTACTACACTTACTCTGCAGCTCTGAGATTTTACAAAGCGCTTGTTCTCTTCACTGTGGAAGTTAGTGAAGTTTCAGGAGTCAAACTATGATTGAATACATCAGTGTTTAAACATGTACAGGGCAGGGTGTGGTCCTGGGTGTTTTTGTGACATAATGTTTTCTTCCTGTTCTTCAACCTCTAAACACCTTGAAGTTATTTCTTCCAATTTTGGTTTAAACGAAAAATGTAAAAAAAAAACATGTACCTGCACTCAAGGATAAATTGATTGGATTTTGGAGGCTAAAGGTCAAAGGTCAATGTGACTTTTTTAGCCAAACTGTCAAGACTCCACATGGCTATTATGACCAGAATTACCACACACATACAGTAGTTCAGTCACATATATCTGACTGCTCTGATGTTTGTTTTTTTACTTCATATTCATTTCAGTTCCAGTGTTGTTCACAGTTATGCCCGCTGAAGAAAAAAAATCATTAATCATCATTAATTGTAGTTGTATTGTAACACAGGGGTCAGTACTTATGTACATTTATATACAAAGATGACAATAATAACCTCTGACTCAGAGCTGATTTTCTTCCTCTGTGTTAGTTTAGTTCACTTTTACAGTACAACTGCTGAACAGGTTTGTTTTGCCCAAATGGAGACGTCCTACATTCAACAGACTCTCCCCATTCACGCTTGGAGAAGAGAATGAATGGATTTCTCAAAAAGAAAAAAAAAGAAAGGACAGAGCAGCGAAATGAGGCCATCACACAGGCTTTTGATTAAAGCTGGCAGCTCAGGTGCACTTTGCTGAAACCTGTTACTCACCTGTTCACTGACATGTCAGATGTGCGTCGATCAACCGCTCCTGCGCTGTAATCACGCTGTTTCATGTTCGATCGCTGTGATAATAGGTCACAGAAGCCGTACTAATTGAAGTTAAGGCAGACGGTCCCTTGGCATCATCCGGAAAGCATTCTGGGAAAGATTTGCAAGACCTATTTTCACAAAGAAGTGGGAATGATGGCAGTTGGCACATGCAGTTGATATTCATGTTTTATTGAATGGGACGATCAATAATTGAGCATCTGTGTGTCCCTGCAGGGCCTGTGTTTTAGCGGCGCACAAAGCAATGTGGAGGAAATAAAGATCCTGACACGCCGAAAACCAGAGGTATGATGCTGCACACTCCACTGGATTCACACACTCATTTGCAGCTGCACACAAACACACTGGTAGATGAATCGAGGCGTGTTTGCCCACATCACATCACCATATGAGAATAACCTCATGTACACACGCTGACAACAGATGGATGGACGGCAACACATGCTCATTCTGGAGGATTGTCCTTGTCTTTAGATGCATGTGGGTCATAGGGATAGCAGAGGAAGCACACACACACACACACTCGTTCAGGCATACACAAATAGCTACCAGCTGGCCATCACTAGCTGAGATTGTTTGCCAGAGGCAGATATGCTGTTTAGAGCACATAGACATACCTGTGGTGCATTAACATGGACTGTGTTTTCTATACTGTGCTGCATATGTTCCCTCTAAACTGCCTCCTCGTGTGTCCTTTCCCGTCACTGGAGAGGTACCTGGATGTTGGTACAGGTTGACTCATGAGACAGCGAAGAGCTAAGGTGTTTTATTGCTTTTACATCTTTATGCAGTGTCTGACCTCACCCAGCTGTCTGTTTCTGCAGCCTCCATCTTTAGGGCCCAGTACTGCAGTAAGGTCAGCCCATACTTTGGGTTAATGTCAGGTCAGCCACATCACGTACAACCCTGCCTTAGACGCCGCTACTCAGATTTCTCATGTATTTTAACTGATTGGGCTGTTTTTTGGCTGGATGGCAGGACAGTGGGACCAGAACTGTGAACATGAAGTTAAACCATTGGTCTGCTGAGTGACTGAGCGATGTGGTCCCGTCACCGATTAGCTGGCTGAGTGTTGAAGTGTTTCCCAATTAGTCGTTGCTCTTTCTAAATTTGTAGGTGTCAACAAGCAGTGTTGCCATTTTTGCGCCTGTTGCTAGATTTACTGACTTTTCAGACACCTAACACCTTTACCTTTTAATCTATTTCTCAGTGGGGGTGGTGTGAGGGACAAAAAAAAGGAGATATTCTGGTGTCTGGTGATGTCGTCAGTTGTACCATCAGGATTTTAGCAGCAGTTTCTTGGAAATGGATGGGAAGTTAACGTAGTCTGAATGCAATCGAAAGAAGCGATATTTCAGTTCCAAGCTGATGCCAAGTTTCTTAAAATCCTACTTTAGGTACAGAAGGTAGAGTAGAGTAGGCTTGATTCTAACATAGGCTATCATAGCAGCAGCTCATAAACTGGAAGTGGGGACTAACAGACTGCTGGCCAACTATGTGACTGAACTCATACCCTTCACAGTTGAGGTTGCAAAGATAAAGGTGAGAGGTCACCAGATGGTTAAAAGATAAGTGAGAAACAAACTAAGTGTCATTTTTCGGGACTTTTCTCTAATTTCAGCCTTCATGCGTCATACGTTATGGTGTAATAGACATAAGTTGGACACTGATTCCCATTGAAAACAAAAACTGAGGTCAGTATTCATATTTTTAGTTTCCTTAGCAATTTCTATGGAGAGAAGCTCAACTCGAGAACCTTCTGTTCTACATAGCATCCATTTGTGAGCTTCACTTGTTTGCAACCTATTTTGAAGCCAAGGAGAAATCTGGCCGGGTCAGAGGCTGCTTCCTCTTCTTGAGTGTGAGCCGAACCTCCAACGAGCCGATAAAGAAGAACATTGTGAAGACCCAGCAGAGCTTTCAACAAACAACTATAAATGGAGTGGGGATCTCTTGGGGGTAGACTTCATCAGCGGGTTGGAGGAAAAAGCTGAGCATCTAACATTCATAGGTGTATTCATTCTACAGGCTCAGTCAACGCTGCGCTAACAGCTCCATTATTATGTGTTCTCATGTTGCCTTGGCGGTGGAGCGTGCAGAGCGGCCTTCTTATAGAGTGGAATCACGGTTTCGCATGTGACTCAGCGCTTTCAGGAAGAGCCTCTCAGCGTGCGAGGCGGCGGCGAAACGGAGGACACCGCACAGAACACAGCGAGCGTCAGGATGCTCTGCAGAGCTGCAGCGGTAGCCCATCAAGAACACTTAATGCATGCACACGGAGCAGATGTGTGTGAGTGTGCGCTTCATCGTTCTGGGTGGGTGGTGTTGTAGGCTGGTGAGAAACAGAAAATGAGTCACTGATTCCAATCATGTTTTCATGCTTCTCTCTTGCCTCTAAGAGTTTCTGCATTGTGCAGAAAGAGGAGCTAAACAGCACAGTGGTAATTATCCTCACATTATCCCGACATTGATATTCACTGCGAGAATCATTTGCAGCCACGAGACAAACACACACTTGTGTTCGCCTTCAAAGCTGAGCGTTCACCCTCTCCTCCTCCCTGCTTGTTACCTCCACGATAATGACTGAGCCAATGTGGGCTGTGCAACTATTCACTGAAATGTCAGCGTTGCCCTCAGACTGTGGCTCCATTGTGGTTCCCAGTTTGCCCGATGCTTCAGGAGACGCAGTCACTCAGCACTAGCGGTGCCGTTAATGAAAGCAGCTTTGCAGTTTAGCGTAGTATGACACATCTGGTGGCATTTTTCATCTGCTCGCTTTCCTCCCACCGCCACCTAATTAAGTGATCTGTGAAGCATCTGAGCTGCAAACTGAATCGTACCCACTACCACTCACACAGAATGCGCTGTACTCTTAGTAGGCACCAAAAGTGGTATGTTTACCCTTGTAGGGATTTTTAAATGAGGAGTAATTTGAGGATGTCAGACTCACAACTCTTCCATTTCCTCAGAGCTTTACTTGAGCAATTTCTAATATGAAATACGAAGGGGGTGCACCGATCGATCGGCTCCGATGTCCTTAATTTTGCGGGATCGGCTATCGGCAATCCTTTTATGTGAAACCCATCTTATGTACCTCCGCAAAGGTCTGAAAGTCAGCCACTGTCCCGCTCTGCTCTGCTGTGAGAGAGGGCTGACTGACAGGCCCGCCCACCAGGTTACATCTGCACGTGCGTCTGCACGACTTAACAACAGTCTGAGCACGCTCAGCCAAGCATGTCATCAGTATGTATGCATGTAGTTTAGTAGGTTGGACAGCAATGCTCTATTGTTTTCATTTATATTTGAGGGAACTACCTCGTGCAGTTAAAACAACAAGTTTGTATTGTATTGTTTCACGGGTATTGTTTTTTTATAAAATAAAAACTGATTTTTATATAACTGACAGCAAAGTTATATAAAAATCGGTATCGGCCAAAATCGGAATCAGCAGGTCAGGCTTTTTAAAAATCGGTGATCGGCCAGAAAATTGCAATTGGTACACCCCTTCCTCTTACTGTCGCAAAGCACCTGAGCTAAAACTGAACACTTCTGATTAAAGTGTAATTCTCTGGCTCTCTGTTGGCTTTTTTTGCTGCCACGTTATTTTCATTACTGACACACAAGGAATATTGGAGTAGGTCGGGTCATGAACAATTTAATTGTTGGGGCCACAAAAGCATTCAATACTTTAGTTGAAAGTAGAGATAGAATATTAAATGTGTCTTTCTGTCTTGTCACCAAGGCTCAATGGTTGGCGAGCGGAGCTCTGGACCAATCCGGTGCCAGCGATGTCGGGAAGTCTGCAAAGGAGAGGTGGTACGAGTACAAGATACCCACTTTCACGTCAAGTGTTTCACCTGCACCGGTAAGAAATGGGAACATGATCCTGAACAATACAACACAGAAAGCATTATAGCAGGCAAGCAGCTGTAGTGATCAGACAGACAGGTGTCCTGGGTGGCACTGTTCATAAATGTTTATTAAAGTTATAGAAGTGGAACTCAGATTCCAGTGGCTGAGCAGAAACTAGACAGAAACTCTATCTTGGTTCCATCCTTACCCTTCCTACACACACACCCACGTACATACACTGACAGATATACCCTGTATGTGCTCATTCATCTACCTCCTAGTGTACATGCTGAGTGCTACTATTAGCCCACAGTGAGGATTGGACTTGATCAGAGGTGCCTTGCAGGGGACTCAGGCTCCTGCTAAAGTAGCTTGTTACTGCGCTGCCAACTTGGAGGGGATTTGCAATCGGTTGTATGTTGTGGTCTAATGAGACTGTCATAACCAGCTTTGTAGCGCTACAGGTGAGCACCAATGATCTACAACAGATTCACTGCATTATTGCATCTCTTACAGCAGGGATAGTGTGGGATGTACAGTATTTGTAAAATTGCCAGTTTTATATATCTGATTAAATAGCTCGACACCAGTCAAAATCCTACTTTGCAAATATATCAGATGGTTTTGCTGCCCCTAATTCCTGTTTCATGCTCATTTATGGACTTCGTAGGCAAGTCGTGGCGAGTTTCGTGGTCCAAGCACTTGGTATCAATCTTAGAATGAAATGTAGGAAGCTGATGATCTGATGAATGGGACGCTCTTTTTTATTTGGCTCAGGAAGACAGCAGGAAAAAAAGTTCTCCAAAAAAAACAAAAAAAAATGCCTTTTCAGGCAGGAAGTCACTTACATATAAAATTGCAGAAATTCGCAGAGTTAAGTGCAGGTCTGAAAGGGGCTTCTGACAGTCAAGTATCTGTGCATATGCAAATTAGAAATCAAAGAACCAAGAAATGTTATTTGTCATGCTGCTGTACGGCCCGGAGCAAGTGTTCTCAGTTTTATGTTAATAGTGCTATTTCTAAAGCAAAGGCAGCCAGTCATGGGTTACTTTTCAGTCATTTGCAGATGACTCTGAAAAAAGGCAACATTAAGATTAAAAGGAAATGTGTACTCAACAGTCATTTAATCACAGTCATTTATTGCATAATGACATCATTTTAGATAACTCTTCCCCCCACATTGTTCATCAGTCATCATCCCTTCTCATGGGCTCAGCTGAATTCTGTTGAGGTGATGTCACACCGGCAGACCGGTGTAACTGAAGGCCAAAGCATCCTTCGCAGGCTACATTTGAAGACTGATTATTACACTGTGGGAATTGTGGAAGTCAGTTTTTATAAGCAGGAAAGAGATGTGTCCTTTGTTTCCCAGGAAATTAAGGATTGTATTGTGGCCTAACCTATGCCAAGAGAATATGGTCCACTCTGTAAGTAAAACAGGTGGCAATTCTCCTCAAACCAAACTGTCTCCTTTCAGTTTGACCTTGGAAATCAAAAGTGGTCCCAGTGGGCCACGCCTATGTAGACGATATCCTTCAAAAGATGCCATCCCAGATCTGTTATCATAAATTGTTATGTATCAGATCAAAAAGCTGGAAACTTCAGTCTGTATCTGTCTATTTCTGCACACCTGTTAGATGAGTGTTTGTTAGCAGAATTTCCGTTCCATACAGACGAGGTAAAAACCTATGTATCATAACTTGTTCCATATTTGAACACGTGTGAGTTCTGTTTTATTGTATAAGCTTATTCATTCTTTTTCATGGATCAAAGACATATGTTAGACTGGATACATGACGTTACCTATGTAACAGCTCCTGTTCATTTCAGTGTGTGTCTTATCACATTTAGCCTCATGTACACTTTAGAGAAAACTTCTTAGAACCAGTGTTTGAAATGACTCAGCTTGGGCAGTATTTCAAAGCTGTGTTTTTTGGTAAGTCAAGTCTTCAGCAGCTGTTGTCAGAGTGAGGAGAAGAAGCTGAGTGCATTGTTATTGTATAAGCTGCTCACCGTTGTTGAGCATAAAGCTGCTCTACAGTAGATAAACTCACTGAAGGCTATTCATTGGAGGGTTGTTACTACATGTTCCCTACATGTAGCCATCACACACATGAAAACACAGGCGTATAGTGCACACATAGACACAGGCCCTGGTGTGTACGAGCTTGTGCATCCATACATGCACGCACACTCGCTGTGTGAGTTGTGAGGGGTTGCTGTGGTAACGGTGTGAAGGGGCACCCGGGCCCTGGTTGGTGGATATTCTCAGCATCTCTATGGTGCTATTAACCAATGGGAAGGCTGTATTCTGTGCCCCGGAGAAAAAGGGGGGTGAACACAGGAAGCCGGCAGACAAGAGAAGAAGAGGGGGGATGGGGGTGCTGTTTGTCGCCTGAACATTACATCATCACTCGAGTGTAATACCACTCTGATTCTCTTCTTCCTATCACTCAGAGCAGCGTTAAAGTAATGGAAAACTGTTAGGGATGAGCATCATGGTAAATACATCTATCAGACAGCCCTCCCCTTCCCTCTCATCTTCCAGATAGTTCTCCTCATTCCATGAGGCAATGGGGCACTGCTGTTTGGTCAGGCTCTGCCACATCCCTGCCCATAATGTGCTCTCCTGTACAGGCCTCTGCACAGCCAGCACTTTTCTATAGCTGTTATTGTTCATTGTGTAAAGCCCCTCCTCGCACACAAATATGTTGCATGTTCTTTTGAACTTCATAAACTCCGTGTACTCAGGGTATTGTCTGTGTTGTCATTGTCTGCTTTTCACCCTCCCCCCCTCCATCCCCACATATTTTCTGAGGTTGAATAGCTCTGAATGCAATAACAAGATGTAAGATGAAATTTCTATATTTCTTTCCATCTCGCTGTTGCTTTCTTTTTTTTTCCCCATGTCCCTCTGTTTCCTTCTCTTGCTTTCTACCCATTTTTTTCCTGATGACAGTCACCCAAGCATGAAATCAATTTCTCATCTTGGGACAGGATGACATTGGCATGCAGGGCATGCAATTTGGACGCTAATGGCTAAACTGTATTATACAATTGCACCGGAGTGACAATCCACTGCCACCAGCCAATTGCCTTACCTGCCCGATGTGTTTATGAACTCTGTGATTGGAGTGTGTGTTCCAACATTTGATTCTGGTCTTTGCAAGGTAATGTTTTTCAGAGGATTAAGTGTGTTTTCTCAGGTTATTGACCTTGATAAAATCATTTTGTCTGGCCCACAGTTCATTCATTTCCACTCAAAAACCATGACATCAAATCTAAGTTATTTCTCCCTTTTTCCTCCCTCTCCTCTTGCTCACTTTATTTCTGTCTGCTTTTCTCAAAAGGGCTGACTATGCCCCACTGACCAGATCGCGATCACTCAGCCTTAAACAGAGACGCACTCAGAGACACTTTCTGAGCAAACACATTCACTTAGCATGCAGAAATACATCCATCCATCCTGTCCACACTTTCTCAAGCCACATTACCTTGCGAATGCCACATTATCATAATTCCTCTGTCATGCATTAGTCAGAAGAACACATCACTTATCATGTGCATTTAACCTCCCATTCAAGCCTATTATACAGCAGCTGATTATAGCACGAAAAAGCCGCCACGCAATCAACTCGAGAAAAAGAGTGTGTGGAAAACCCTCAAGACAGAAGCCAGCTCACAGCTTGATGCATCAACTCCAGACACAGAAGGCAATGGGGGAGTATTTGTGGATTACGTAGATCCCGTAGCACTTCTCAGTGAAGCGGCGGGCCGTAGTGTGTGGACGGTGTGGTGTTGTATTACCGGCAGACGGACTGACTCGTGCATACTGGCCTAATGACATAGTGACCACATTTACCCCGCCTCTGAAGCATAATTGGCACTCTTAGATTCCAGCGGAAACAGCAAGGCCTGTCAGTGGCACGAGCGCAAAGCTAACACAGACATAAATCAGGGGCAAGATAGGCATATGTTTCCAGTGCAAGTCGGCTCACGTGCTAACAAAAAAGAAAACACAGACGCATGAGAAACAAATATACAAGGAGAGAGACAGACACAAACACAGACACATTCACACACAAACTGCCAAGCTGCTGCCAGTAGTTATTTACTTACAGAGACAAAACAGATCTCTCATATAAAACAGTGCTTAAGGGAAAAAGCAGATTTACACAGACAGGTCGGATAAATACTTGACTGCTCTGCAAATGCTCCAGTTTTAGCTGGTGTTCTCACCAGGGCTCTTGTGAAATTGCAGCATCTTTGTCTCTTTCTCTGTAGACCTGATTCAGTAGGTCCAGCCTCCCTTTGGATGCCATTAACCCCCATCACTCAATCTGGGTGTTAATAACATCAACCTACTGTACTGTGCCTCTGTTCGGCTCTCTGATGGGAAAGGAGAGATGAGAGAGAAAGCCGGTGGGAGGAGGGGAGAGAACAAAGATAAATATTACGAGGAATAAAAAGAAAGAATGAGAGGTTATGAGGAGAAACAGAAAGAAAGACACAGCACAGAAAAAAAAGTGGGGGTTACAGGGAAGGGGAGCTTCCTGTAGCTATAGCAACCACTGATACGCTGGTCCAATCACCACGCCAGTGACTGGTTGCTAGGGAGAGATTCCGGCAGAGAGAAAGGGAAGCGCGGCAGGCAACGGCGCTCTTCCCCGACAACTCTCCAGGATCCAGGATAGATGACAGGGATTATTCCCCCGCTTGTCTCCCTCAAGCATCACCGTCCTGAGGGATTTTCACACGCTGATACCCTGCCTATTGTCTTTAAGTGTGTATGTGTGTGTGTGTGTGTGTGTCATGGTGAGTTGGAGACGCTTAGGTGTGCAAGTGTTTGGCTCAGTGAAGAAGTGATTTTTGAATGATAAAGTGGATCATTAAGCGACAAACCCTGCTGTGTTAAACAAACACACACATGCACACGCCAAACCAGTACATCTGTACACAGAGCTAGAGCTGTGAAGTATTTCTTATTGTGTATTACGAGGCCCTATCTCTAGCAGCTTGTGTGTGTGTGTGTGTGGGTTTGAGTGTGAGTGTGTGTGTGTGTGTGATCTCATTCACGCCTATTTTCCCCTCAGCTGAGTCTCTTATCAGTCCTCAGAGGGTTAAAAGCTGGAGGCCTCAGCAGCAGGGCTGGTCTGCTGGTATGAGGGGACTCCACTGGGCAACCATCTGTCTCCATCAGCTACTGCAGCCAAATGCTAGGGGAACCCTGTCACTCATGCACTATTTCTCTCTGCTGTAGCCTTCATCTCTGTCTGTCTCTCTCCTCCTGCCCTTTTGTACGACCACATCTCTGTGTTTTTTCCTGTTGCTGTTTTTCTTTTTCTTTTTGGCAGGGCTCTAGGGGATACGAATGTCAGTCAGCCAGTCCACCACTTTGGTCCAATCTGAAATATCTCGACAATGACTGGAAGGATTTCTACCAAAATTTGCACAGACATTCATGGTCCCCAGAAGATCAATCCTGCTGAATTAAGTCATCCTCACCACCTAGTGTAACCATGGCCTTTTTGCATGATAGTGGGTATGAAACTGAATCATAATGACTATTGCTATAGCGCCACCACCAGGTCAAAGATTCTAATTATTCAGTAAAATAACTTCTTGACTTTCATGGTCCCCAGATGATGTGTTCAGCTGAATTGATCCTTTTGTCATGGATCCTTTAGCTGAGAGTAAAATATCTTTAGAGGTAGAATTGCCAGGCTCTCCAGGGGGTCCCCCTGTAGAGTGTAGCCCACATTTGCAGCGGCCCAAGTGCAGCCCTTTGCTGCATGTCATCCCTATCTCTCACACTGCTCTATCATACTAAAGGGGTAAAAACCCCATAATTATATGTTTAAAAAATAAGAGATAGAATTGCCATGGTATCTGGTGCAGAATGTGCTTGTCTGAGCATTTAACAAGCGTCTTTAGTGATCCCAGAGTTTTCCCCAAGCACCACTAGTCAGTCAGTCACTAGGCATTTCTGCTTCAAAATGGCATGAATCAACAACAACTGGATTGTCATGTTTCCCACATGAATTGCAACAACTCTGATGACCCCTTATTTTTCCATCTGGTCTCATAATTGGGTCAAAGTTAACTGATATTTTGGTTTGTCACCTCATTCCTGTGAAACTAATGACATTTACATCTGTCACTGTTTGTTCAGTGCTCATTAGCATATGATGGCATGCTGTGTGCCTCAGTGCAGATTCACAGAGCTGCCAGTGTGGACTATGAACTTTGGTCTGCCTCCTCTTCCTGTCTGTCTGACCAGTTCGTCTCCCACCCAGCGATTTGGCACAACTTGAGAAAACACATTATTTACTCTTGAAGTGTTTCCTCCTGTCAGAGGGGCTCAGATCCGGGGGATGGGGAGGGGGTGGGCAG
>OMNW01001037.1:0-15811 GCA_900303245.1 Selene dorsalis | reverse complement strand
CTGTGCCGCGGGCCTCATCATGGTGGGAAACTTCCAGGTGACTCTCACACACACACACACACACACACACACACACACACACACACACACACACACACACTCTCTCTCCCCCTCCCTGTCTCTCTCCGGCTGTCCAATGCATAAAAAGCCAAAAAAATAAGGCGTGAGCTGGTGGCGGTGAGAAATGTAGCGGTGGTGGCCGCCACCAAATCTCTGTGCAGGAAAAACCCAGGCATTGTGTTTTAAAATTAAACAAATCACTGTCTCTGTATGTGCTCAACATGAATGAATTATTTGAATTCAAAAATCAATTGCGACATAACTGCATCGATTCAGAATTGTCCCATTAACAATCTCAATGCATCTTTGAAGTGATTATTTTCGGCGCCCCTAATTGACTCTGCCTTGGTTAAACATCTGTGCATTGTTGTAGGCAGCCATGACAGGAAGTGATGAGGAACAGTTTTGTATTGTTTTCCATTGTTGTAAGACACAAGTTTCCAGTGATGGGTAGTAATATATTCTAATCAAGATAGAGTCATCCAGTCCTTTTACCATGTAAACATCTATCTATTTGCCTGACAACAGTCAAAATGAGATGAAGACATCTCACCATGGCGAGGACATTGAGGAACTCCCTGGTGTCAAAGTGGAGGAGGGTACGGATGAAAGGGAAAACCTCCTCCTCCTCAGATAGATCAACTGAGTGGAGATGGATCAGGAACTCAAACACCTGAAACACACAAGATGGTGACAGTGGTGTGAAAATATTCAGAGATGACAAAGAGAGGGAGAATGGTCTGATTAAATCCAGACTAAATTCCACACAGACTTCTGCTGTTACAATCAACTTAGTTTCGGCTATTACAAAAAAAAAAAAGAACCCCCCCACTCCCACACCCACACCCCCTGATGTTTATCACACACATTTAGTATCTACATACCTGGTTCTTGATCTGAACCACAAGGTCTTCTGGGATGTCTCCGAGTGGATACGCTCTTCCCGCAAGACAACAGCTACACAACACACACGTGCAAACAGTGACATTCATTAGCCTGTCAAAGTATAACTCAACAGGAAGGCTGAAATGCAATTTACTTCATCAACATATATTTCATCATTATTATTTTAAATTATTATATTTATATTACTTTCTTATTATTTTTTATTTAGAAATAGTGGTATTCCTAAGGAACTACAGGGACAGATGTGTAGTTTTGTATAGGGAGAAGGGGCGGGACTCGATAAGTCTTGACTTCTTCCCACTCCTTTTTGAACATGTATTCTGTTGAGCTTTCTTTCTTTGTTGGTGTTGCTCATCTGTTGTGTTGTTTTATTTCTCTTTTCATGTTCAAAATTAATTTAAATCAAATCAAATCAAATTAAATCAAATTTATTTTCTCTGTTTGTATGTGTCACTGTGTTGTTTCATTCTCTCTCCATCACTAACATTTGAGAATCTCATTTTCTATAATCTGTCAATGAAATGTCCCGTGTACACGTGAGTGTTGCCTCTTGACAGTGAACATGTTGTCTTGGGTACAAACACGAATCAACCACAGCTGCACAGAGTAATGTCGTGAGGAATAAAGCAGATGAACTAACCTGATGTACACCAGGAGTTTGTTTCCCATCATCACTTCTTCATCTGTCAAAAAAAAGAACATCAGTCAAAGACTCACATGTGCTTTTCAGACTCTGTATTGTTCAGACACTTACACAGGTGGTGCTGTGGGGGGTGTGGTTTCCAGCCTTACCTGTTAGGCTCCTCCCCTCCCTTAGAGGTGGGCCAATCACTGCAAAGAGTTTCTGAAAACATTAAGTATATACAGATATGTAATTAATTATTGATGCACAGTCCCCAATCAGAAATATTCATTAATAAACAAAAATAAGATCACTGAAAACAGAGTGAGCATCATGTTGACATCAGTGCTGCTGCTGTTGAAGAAGACAGTGATGACATAACTCTAAACACATGACTTACCTCCATAGGAGTAATGTAATCATTCATGCCACTGTTGAAAACGTAGATCATTGCATCATAGAGCTGGTTCTCCCAACACACTTGAACCACCTTCACACAGGTACAAACAGAGGAGCTTTAGTTGAAATATGAGAGGAACCGCAGAGACTGATGGATGATTTCTAATGGGTCTGAAATAATTTTGTCTGATTGCTGTGATGAAATTATTTTACAAATCACATACTTATTCTATACTATACTCTATACTGTACACTGTTCACACACACACACACACACACCTGTTGTATGTCCAGGCTGGTGACATCCAGATGGACTATGCATCTCTCCAGGTTGTCCATCATACCATTACCATGGTAATGAGCCAGCAGATCCCTCATCAGAGGTGTGGTGAGGTGACCAAGACGGTCTGTCACAATGTACGACTCCAGCGCCTCCAGGAAAATACCCTTAGCAACCGTGTTCTCTGACAGCCGGGCATACAGCTGGTCGAACAGCAGGTCTCTGTATCACAGACACACACTATATCATACTGTCTGGGCTCTCACAAGTGTTTAGAGTCATTGACAAGTGCATTGAATCCACCTGGATCCTCTCATTCATCAGATTAGAGCAGTAAAACACTGGTTACAGCTCAGCTACCACAAGATAAACAAAACACTATCTACCTACCTACCTACCTACCAGCCTATCTATTGATCTATCTATTGATCTATCTACCTACCTACCTACCTACCTACCAGCCTATCTATTGATCTATCTATTGATCTATCTATCTACCTACCTACCTACCTCTGGTAAGATCTGGACCTGGACCTGAACAAACAGTTGAATGAGCTTATTTCATTTGAAATGATGCAAAGCACAGCAATTCAGCAAAGTAACTTTCTAACTTTATATATGAAGACACCAGTTCTTTTGTAGAGAACAGTACCATATGATCATCTCTCATTTTTGGGGGGGTTTTAACATAGCTAGCTTTGCTGTGTGAGTCAGTTTAAATGAAAGCATGAGAGAAGAGGTATGCAGACAGGGCAGGCCCTTTTGAGTGGAGGATGTTTCTGCATGGTCGTAGTGTACGGTGTTAATTACTCTCTGTGTTCCCACAGATCTCTCCAGAGCTCCATCCCTCTGCACCAACTGCCGCTGCATCACCTCCTTTCCTCTGCTGTTTCACCGGCCTGCCCTTCCTGCTTATTACGCAGCCTGCCCAGTGCCCACCATTACTCCCATTAAGCTGGTCTGCTCTTCCTGCATTCCCTGTATTTGAATCAGCCTGCCCACCAGAGGCTGCTTTCTTCAGCTGCTCTTGACAGAACCATCCTATCTTCCATATTATTCCATATTATAAACTGTTTTCTTGTCTGTATACAACATCTATTGCACGTCTGCCTGTCCTTGTGAGGGATCCCTCCTCTGTTTCTCACCCTGAGGTTTCTCCTGTTTTTTTTCTTGGGGGGTTTCCCTAAGTCGATGTGAGGGTTTAAGGGCAGAGGATGTTGTTATGATGCTGCTTAAAGCCCTTTGAGACAAACTGTTTGTAAAAATGGACCAGTCAAATAAACTTGTCTTGCCATGCCACAACCACGGCTGCACCTCACTTGACCTTCACTTTAGGCTTGCAAAGCTTCACTACTGCCTTCTGAAACGTCATATGGTATTTAATTTGGCTGATGACTGATGTAACTGGATCCCTCAGCTCTCATCACTCTCTTTTAGTCAGTCCATCTTATATACAAACGTTTAAACTTACGCTCGCTGTAGCAGCAGGCAGTAATCCACCAGGACTGGAACCACATCCTGTACACACCACAGAGATAGACAGAGAGACAGACGAGATATTGATTTGTAATCCCTGCCCTTCAAATATGTCTAACACACTCCAACAGTCCTGTGAGATAAATTCAAATTACCTTCATCTGTGGTGAAAAGTATTACATTACATACTCATTAGTCTGAGCAGTGACCTGCCAGTGATGGACAACACCCAAGCCTCAGTACTTGGTAAGTAAGTACCACTTCTATTTAATGTGGCGCAAGAAGATCAGGTAAAGAAGTGCTGTGAAAATGTCGTAATTTGAGCTGGTTTGACATATTAGGCTTTTAGAGATGAGGTGTTCTGTGAGGACATGACCATGCAACAGATTCTTGAAGATAGAGAGCCTTTGGTAGTTTCTTCCACCATCAGCAAAGCACAGACCAGAAAAATCTAGACTGGATGGATGAATGGATGGATGGATGGATGGATGGATGGATGGATGGATGGATGGATGGATGGATGGATGGATTTATCTCAGCTGCTGGTTTAAACAGCTCTTTACTCACTCTGCAGGTGTGTTAACTTACGTGGAAATGTTGCTCCATCACTTGGATCTTGCCTTGTTCTGGACATTTCTTCAAAGCATGCTCTGCAAACTGGCAAAGGACCTCTACCATCTGTCCACAGAGGGAGGTACACATTCAAAGGTGAGCTACTCCAGAACAAAGAGGTCCAATACAACATCGACAGTGATTTGGTTTCCTTTTCTTACCTTGTCGCTTACCACCCCCTTCCTTTTGATGGGGTCTCCAAATATGCCTGAAACAAACAAGCATCAACAAAATTTGATTTTATATCAAAAATAAATAAATAGAAAATGAATTACAAACACTGCAGGAGCTTCTCTGAAATGTTTAGCACTACACACTATAGATGATGAGGCTAGATCTCCTGGACAGTGGTGGATCAGTTGGTTGTGTCGCTGAAACATCATGGTCATGTGTTGGGATGTGTTTTATTATGTGTTTCCAACAATGTGATATAAATTCAGTGGGTGGCTGTGCAGTTCTCATTCCAAATGACACATATAGATGGTGACATATCTGGGTAAAATGTTCAAATCCATGTTAATAAAAACAGCTTCAGGACCAACAAAGTAAAGATCAGAACTCACCAACCACAGCCTTCGCAGTCCCCTCATGGAAGGACCAGGCCAAAGACAGTGCCTCAACAAAGTGCTCCTGCTTCAGCAGACAGTCTAGACGCTGGACACAGAGACAAGAAAGATGTGGATCAAACCAAGGCAGCTCAGTTCAGAGGATTTCAGCAAGACACATGTCTAAAAACCTTTATTCATTTACTTTTACAGTGTAAACCCAGTGTAGCATCATTACATTAGATTAGATTAAGATTTATTTGTCCCTTACAGGAAATTTTCCTTCAATTTCTGTACAACTACTAGAAACACTAACAAGATACATAAACATGGAGACTATGAATAGAAAACAACGATGTAGCAGCATGTACCCAACACCATCAACACATCCATTCAAACACATTATTCTTTTCAATGTACAGTTTTGTTCAGTTCAATTATTGTATTGGGTATAAAATTTTTGCTGAACCTGACTTTCGGCCAGGCAAGCCTCCTGTGACGGTGGCCAGATGGAAGGAGTACGAAACATGGGCTAAGGGGATCACTGGGGTCAAGTGCTATGCGTGCAGTGGCTGTGCTGTTGAGGTCTGAGAAGTTGGGGGTGGGGAGGCCAATGATCTTGGCAGCTTTGAGTGTGATTTGTGTAAGACTGTTCTTGTTGGGGGCTGAGAGCATATTAAAAGGTTTTCTTGGCAGTTTTTCCTCAGTCGATGTGAGGGTCTAAGGGCAGAGGATGTTATTATGATGCTATGTAAACTCCTTTGAGACAAACTGTTTGTAAAAAATGGACTATACAAGTAAAACTGCCTTGTCTTGCTTTGCCTAAAGAAGGAGGGTGAGCAGTAAAGGAGAATGGGCTGAACAATGTCTTTGTTAAGTAGCAGTAAAAGGCGGGGGGCAACTGAGAGTGCTCTGAGTTTGCGGATAGCGGAAGGTCTCTGTTGGCAGCGTTTATGGGTGTCAGTGGTGTGTTGTTCAAAGCTCAACTTATTGTCCAGGGTGAGTCCAAGATATTTGTGGTTCTCCACCATCTCAACTGCTTCACCACTGATGCTGACAGGGTTTCATTAATGCTGACAGGGTCATTATGGTTTTACTGATATACAGCTCTTATTTTTTCGTAAGTATAACTGGGAAAATGAGAAGACAAAGTCCATCAAGAGGGTAGATATTTTGAACTGTGGTTCGGTCACTGGTGTGCACTGTGGCAGCAACCTGAGACTGTGCTGGTGAATATTGGTGGACGCCTTCCACAAGCATTTTTCTTTAGATGTCAAACTGGAAGAAGACCTGGAGGACTCACTGTACTACAGTAGCAGCAGAACATGCATGTATAGCCCTGATTTACTATAGTTTCACTCACATGTAAAGGGAATCCCTGTACTTTTAGTCCACAGCAGTGAGGGACAGAGTGTTTGTAAGGGTGACAGTTTTGAAACTTGTGTGTGCACTGTTGTGCACATTGTTTCTGCATGTAGCCTACTGTGGTAGCTCCTGGAGAAAAAGTTCAGTCTAATCACCTATATTATGTACATACAGCGGGGAAAATAAAGTATAGAACCTGTCAACAGTCCTGCGTTGTGAGCGTGCATAGAGGCCATGGTGGTAGAGTGCATTACTCATTGTTTACCTGCTGATTCCAGGTCAGTCTAAAACTCATTGTCAGTGCTCCTTTGCTCTCTTCGGAGTGTTCTTGTGACTCTGTCAGAAATCTTGTAGGAGCACCTGGTCGTGTCCAGTTTATGGTCAAATAATGTTCTTTCTTTTCACTTCCGGCCCCAACGGTGCATTCAGGGGTTTAGAAACACGTCAGTAATGAAACGCCGTGAGTGTGTTTTTCAACGTAAGGTTGTGAAGGTGTTGAGAGAGCTCTTGGCTTTGACCCATCATGAGATGCTTCTTGTGTGACCCCTTGGAGATGACAAACCTTTTAATAGGCATCAATCAGGACTAAAGCAGCTGAAATGAATGAGCACTGATAGGAAACAGGAGGACTTTGTAAACATTGAAAGATTCCAGCTGCTTTCTGGTCTTCTCTCCTCTCTGCACCTCCTCCTTTTCTTCATGTGTTCAATACTTATTCCCTGTGTCATTTCACTTTATCACACAGAACTTTATTTATGGACGTATATATTTTGATCTCTTTGTATGTGTGGATTACTTGGGTTGCTACCAACATCTGGTGAAAATTTCATGTCAACAGTCCCGTTAGAAATATATTTATTGAGAAAAACATTGATGCGTTCAATGCTCCTCTTCCCAGCTGTACATGGATAGAACAAGTAGACTACATATGTACAGGCTCTATATTCATATTGGTTCTTTGGTTCTTGTGCTGACAGATTTATTCATTTTTGTAATGTTTGATGCTGCAATGCTGAAAATGCCCCCATTGTGGAACAAATGAAGGAATATCTTATCGTATTCTGTAAACTGTGTTTTAGATCCTTAGATTTATATTCACTTCATAGATCCTCCCTTAAACAAGTGTGAAGTCATCCTGTGATAACACAGACTTATGTAACTAACCAGACAGCAAATCATTCATTCTTACCTCTCTCCAGTTCCTTAAAGTCATGATGTGAGCCGACTGCAAGACAAAATAATATCAAGAACAATTTATACCAAAAATGTTACAGAATAAAAACCAACAGCATAGACTACTCTCAGTTTTTGTTCTTCTCTGAAGGGTTTATCATGGACCAAAAGACATCTGCTCTGATCAGAATATATTTACCTGGGACAGATACAATAAGTTCTCAGTCTGCAGAGATAAATACGTACTAAGACAACACAAGTATGCACAAATAAATAAATACAGAAATAATTCGTGGGCTGGCCTAATGATGTTGTGAATGTTTCTGTGAACATGTCCAATAGAGCTGTAGGCCCATCTCCCACGAGCTAACAAAAAGTTTCAAGCTATGCTCTAGTGTTGTTATCACACTCTTGGTAAGAGATCAGTTCCTCAACAAGTCAGTTAAATGTTGAACATATGGATTTTCAGAGTTTCACCTAAACAAGAAGCAACATTTGAAATGAAGCGCTCTTATATAGAGATAGACACATAGACAGAGCTTCTCTAGTCTCAACAACCAATTTACAGTTACAGTTGTCAGGGTTAAACCTGTGGACTAGAAGAGGCAGGAATTGAGCCACCAACCCTTATGGACAACCCGCTCCTGAGACACAGGAGCTCCCAAGTGGTTATCAATGAATGGAATGATTGTTTATCAATGATTGGTCAATGAAGAATCACACACGCTACCTTGGTGCCCAGGAAGACGATCTGTCCTGCGTAGCTGGAGACGGACTGATAACAGGCCTTCTCCCCAACTAAAGCCTGAAACACAGACACACTGTTAAACCTCCACACACTGCTGGAACAAGGTCACATGTGAAAGTTTAGCTACCACACAGAGAGACAGAGGCCGGTGGTCGAGCCAGGGAGAGGGTGAATGGAAAAAAGAGCGGTGGTGACGACAGAAAGTGTGAGAAGGTAGGTGAGTGACAGAAACTAATCAACCTCAGCCGAGTGTGGAAAATTTGAAAAAGATTCTGGTTATACTGTAATCTGGGATAAAAGTGAATTTCGCCCCAATTTAGACCCAAATTTTCAAAAACTTACCATTTAAAATCATCTCTGATAGACCCCAAGTTCATTTCATAATTTAATTTGTTTGGATATTAAGATCCAAGTGTCGAATCCTGGAATCTTTTATCTTTATCTCTGGTTGTGACAATGCAATTAAAATGGTAACACTGCCCAGGCTCCTCTAACTCTTCCTGAATTGACCTATATTCACACCCCAAATCCTAGATCCTTAGATTCAATCATCTTACCCTTCGTGTCGGGATTCAAAGTGCATCATATCTCTAAAAAGCAAGTAACCCACCCCAAATCCATTGGTGGCCTCAGTCTACCAGATCTCTGTCACCATTATTGGGCTGCAACATCCGAGTAACGTCTCTGTCTCCACCCCCTGACAGTTCTCTGCCTGCCCTCCACTTCTCCTCATCTCCATCCCGAACATCCATTGCAGGTAATAACTTTATAGTCACAGGCTCTTTCAAAATTTGGTATCAAATATCTCTACCTGTACTCTGCTTTACCGAAACCACGTCCTCCCTGCCTCACTTACTGATAACACTTTTCTGTTCTGGGAGAACAGGGGTATCCCTACGCCACCTTCGCTCAGCTGAAAGAAAAATAGATACGCTTTTCTTGTGTTATCTCCAGGTCAGAGATTTCATCCGTTAAAACATCCCTCACTTTCAGTCAATGCCAGCTCCCATCCAGCTGTGCGCTCTTATTTTTTTGTAAGCTCTTATGTCATCCACAGGTTACATTACTCCTGTACCAAACGCCACACTCGTTCTGCCCCTCTGTAAATCAACTGAAGGAACCAGGGGGGCGTCTCTTTTGGTTCTTCCCCAAATTAAACTGATTCTGGTCTGATATCTTCAAATGCTTTTCTGAGGTACAGTATGTAACTGCAATATTCCCCCAGACCATTGTGCTGCAGTTTTAGGTGGCCCCTGACACCTTTCTACACTCACCAACATGCATCAAAAAACAAGACAAGATTGTATTATCATTGCATTAACCCACTGGAAGAGTGAAGAGATGCCGTCCTTTAAGGCCTGGCTATCACCAGTCACCAGTGTGTGTTGCACATGTTGAGGATTCAACACAGTGTCTCTCTCAGCACTAAAACCTTTGATAAGAGGTGGCAGGCATTCTTACTGTATCTGTCAGGAATGACCTCACAGTTGTATACACTGCTCATATTCCTCTCAGTCTGTGTAACCTTGTGTTTTTGGTATCATGGTGCATAATGACTGGTGCTGATCATGTCAGTTCAACTGACTGAACTGTTTTTTGTTTTGTTGTCATACTATTTGTTATCTGTCTGTACATTAAAAAAATCTATGAATTAAATATATATGTAAACAAAACTTTAGTCAAGTGTGGATTTTAGGGTCTAGTTCATGACAAGACTTCACGAGAACAGTGACGCAATAAATAAACACAATAACAGGAAACCTGAATTGTGAGTCTAAAGGGTTAAACTCAAGCTCTTCTCAGGTCAACATAGCTGCATATACATTTAAGATAAGTTACCTTGTATCTCTCCAATTTTCATAACAACTGTCACTGTCTGTAATGTGAGGACTGTAACACAACCTCTGATCTTGTCCCCGATCAGCTAATCCCTCACCAGAGCCTGGGAGACATTCCCTCCAGTGGCCAGCGATTTGAAATGTCGGCTGTTATAGACCAGTTGCACCTGCTCCAAGTCCAGAGTCTCCAAAACCTCTTGACTGGGTCGGTCCACGACGTGCAGTTTTTCATGGCTGTCCACCAGGACCAGTGTGCGACTGTTGATCCACTGCAGAGACACAGAGACGGGGAAGAACACGTCACAGACTGTGGCAGCAAAGCAAACACCAGGACTCCTCAGGACCTGCTGCTGACCTGTCCAAAAGCCAGGTTCCACATCTATCTAAAGTATATACAGGAGGTACAGTTCTGAGGAGAGGGTGTGCTGCCGTCATGTACTTACACTCAGATTGATGATGTCACAGCTGAGATGGAGCTGTCTTTGCTTAATGACATGGATGGTCCCTGACTCCTCCTTCTTCACCTGAACAACCAGCAGAACAGAGGTGAACATTCAATTGCCTCGGCATAAATATGTAATATAGGGCATGCCTTATAGTCTGTGACTACGGTTATTGCAGCATGTTGCACATAGAAACAACGTAAACATGACTGCACCATCCCAAGACAGAGAGGTAAAAGTAACAGACAGTAGACAGTAGCATGCTGTAGCATTTAGCTTTAGCTCGGGCTTAAGCAGCAATGCAAACGCATGTTCTCCAGAAGCTGCATTGTCTAGTCACACCTGTGTTTACACATGAGGCTGCGACGCATTTGAGATCTTAAAGCTCAAGATAGTGAGTGAGAGCACACGGATACAGAAACTGGTTAAACTGCAGTAATTAAGGGTCACAGTGGTGGAGACAGCACTGAAACAATGTCCAGGGGATAAAAGTGATGGGGGACTAGGGGGATTTTCCCAGTCAACACCAACTTGTGTTCTTTTTCTGTCACTTTATTATGTCCTTTTATATTGTTATATAGTGGACATCAACATAAAAAGCAGTAAACAGAAAGACCCTAGAATGTATAAACAAATGTATGTGTATTATAAACGCTCAGTAAAAGAACATGGAATTAAAAAAAACAATGTACCTGGAGGAAGTGGACTGTGTCCCCTTTACAGAACGCCAGGACTGGGTTGACTGTCTTCTGGACTGGAACAAACTGCCAGGCCAGCTGAGGAACACTGGATGGGTCAGACTGCAGAGCAACAAGGGACAAGAACATTACAGCTCCTGATTGACCTTGAATTGTAGAACTTGGGAGCGATATACTTGAGTTTAATGTCTTCACTCTGATCTAATACTACAGTGCTGTTGTGATGTCTGGTGAGTCTGATCAGCATCAAATTAATAACTGATATCCAATAAGGATATCATTTCAAATCAAAATTAGGAATTTAGTTTAATTTGGTATTTGTGTAAGAATGTGGCTACAGTGTAATATGTACTTTAAAATTAACTTTTAAGTCTTTATAGCCCATATCTTTATAGCCCATATTTGATGATGACTTGACCATTGAAAGTCTTTGCATAAATAAGATTTTTATACTTAAATATTCCAATAAAAAAATTAAAAAATTGTTGTTGTTTTTTTTCGCCAGTAATGTGTCTGCATACTTCTCAGAAAGTAGGTGGTTGCGCCCAAGAGGCTTATGTAATAATTGTGACAGCCCTATTACAAACAGTATAGATATTTAAACTGCTCATCAGTATAAATCAGTGTTTACTGTCTAGAAACAGCTTTGATAATTTGGTTTAAACTCACACTAACTTATATATAAACAAACACAACATGATCCCTCTTATGTGTGGAAACGGAACAGTACCTTACTGTAGGCAAACGTCAGCCAGACTTTCAAGGAGGGCTTCAGTCCAATCACCAGAATCTGAAGGAAAAAAAAACAAAAGATAAAAATTTAACACATTTTTTATAGTTTAATAGAGAAGCATAAGTGTGTTTGTTTACTTTGGTAAGAGAGGCCATAGCCAGCAGAGAGTAGTGTGTGATGGGATGGTCTCTGAAGTCTGGAGGAGTACGGAGCGGCTCGATACAGCAGACCTCCCCTTTAGAGCCACTGAAGAGACAGCGAGAGTCACAGGAGCGCATCCCCATCACCCTCCTGCAAATAAGGACACACACATCAACACAATCACAACCTCACATACGGAGGCCGGAAACAGTATCTGAACACTAACTATAAACCTCTGAAATTAAATGGGAGTATAAAACAGTTCACAGTTCACAGTCCACAGAGACATATCACAGGCCACCATGAAATAGTTCACAGTGAGACTGCCCACAGTGAAACAGTGGTTTGGCTCATGTAGAGGTTTTACACTGTGCTTGTTCAGGTTTCCAAACCCAATTTGCACCGACCGGCTAAACAGACCGAAAAAATAATAGGTTCATATCCTGAGAAGTCGGTTCTCAACGGAACAAAAAATAGCTGCAGAAGGGAGCCAGAGCCAGAACCGTGTCTGGGAGCGGTAACAGGTGGACTGTCCCACTAATGTCTATGGACTGTCTCCCTTTGATCAATCAGACATGACCATAGAGGCATTAAACAGGAAGTAGACCACAGTTACAACGAAAACACGTTTGTCAGTATTCTGTGAATTTCATGTATAATACAGCTGCTCTAATCAGACACTATAATTCTATCTTATTTGATCTCTATGTAAATTCAGTACTGACGGTGTGAAGTGAGTCATTTACCTGAAGGCCAGCTCAAACACTGATCCTCCACTGTCATTACACACTGCCAGGGTTGGGTCATCTGTGAACTACACAACAGAGCGACAAACACCAGGTGAACATGACAGAGTGACACATTCTCACACCATACAGCTGAGAGTGTGAGTGTGTGTGTGTGTGTGTGTGTATACCTTCACATGTAATATAGCTGTCCCTGGAGGATGGGCATCAGTGATTGTTCTCAGAAGTTTCCCATTGGCTAGATCCCACATGGTAATCTACAAAGAGACAGAAAGAGAGACAGAGACAGACAGAGACAGATGTTGGGTTTGGTCAGCCTGTCGTACTATACGACATAACAATCACATCAGTTTACATGCAGAGAGGAGAGTCGACTGAATCCACCTCAGTTAAAATGAACTGAGATCAGTCCTAACCTCCTCCCACATTCACAACAACCTCCATTTCATTTCAGATGAAGGTGACAAACACCAACATTGTAGTGAAGTGCAGCAGCAGAACCCCTCTCCACGCCCTGACACAGATGTGGGTAAGCAGCTCTATCATCCACATTCATTACAACACGTTGATGCTTTCAGCTGTTTGTTTGTTTTCCTTCTTTTCACTACTGTTAGATTCACCAGTGTCATGTACTTCATGTGATGTAAACTGTACCTGTCCTTTGGCAAACCCGCAGAGAAGTCGTGAGCAGTCATGGTTGATGCTGAGAGCAGAGATGGCACCAAACTCAGCCCCCGTCGCCTTGGTACCCAGACATAGCCGCAAGGCCTGGTTGGTATCTGGGCAGGAGGACAGACAGGATGAAGAGGACGGTGAAGTGTGGTGGTGCGGAAAAAAACACGAGGGCTACAATAGGTTTAAAAAATAAAAAAAGTCACAGTTTTCCCATTCCACAAATGTAAGAGTGGAAAAAACAGAACCAAACAACATCTATGCAAACACACACACTGCCACCAAATGAAGAAAAGCAATAAAAACAACAACTACAGAAACCAAAGAACAAAGCATGCACCAGAGCAGCTCGGCCAAAACTGAACGGACAGAGGCAATGACGTTTGAGAGTCGGGCTCAACATAATATGAACACGAGCGGGGATGGTCGTACCTTTTCCTGCCCCAGCATCGTTAGTCAGCAGTATAAAGAGACATGGGTCAGCCCCAGTCAAAGCCCAAACACATCACAGTTACAACTTCACATTCATTTATATCTGGGCACATCAGCAGCTCTCTGTATGTTGGATATTCTGTAGACCCTTTCTCTACAGTTTCCTGTTGAGGTGGATTTCTACTGCTGGCCTGTGCTCATGTTGTCACAACCTTCTCTGTTCCACTTCAAATCATGTGACTAGCACCATAGAGGCATACTGTTGTAAGTGCTGCCACTGACAAGTAAGGACATTAAAGGAGAAGTTCCGTTTTTTGCAACCTGGACCTTATTTCTAGCATAAAATACGTTCATTTACTCACCCGAACAACTTTGGTGTAATTTGGAGTCCTTCGGAAGATATTTAGATCCACTCGCGATCTACATATATCCATATAACGGGAGTTGTTGGGGCAACGATGCAGCGTCTAAATAAGACATTATCTGCTGTGAAACTCCTTCATTTCACCAATATGTTGTTATGAATCACCAGCACTATTCCCCTGTGAGTTCGGAGCAGCTTGGAGTTGTGTTGTTATTGTCACCCGGGGTTTTTTAGGCAGCTTTTCACTGACCTACGACTTCGATGACATCACTTCCGTGCCACTGCCGAAGTCGTAGGTCAGTGAAAAGCCGTGAGTAAATGAACGTATTTTATGCTAGAAATAAGGTCCAATACTTCCTCTTTTACAAGGTTTGAATTCTTTACAACCTCACTCAGCCCTTTACTTCATGTCAGCAATGTTTTTAAATAAAACCAGGATACAAACTAAATTCTGTCCACTGGGGTCAAATCAACCTTATCACCTGACACACACCAATGTTTGTGCTTGTGTATGTAGTAGATAATGTATTTCTGAGCTGTGTAAACACTCATTCACTGTGTGCATGCCTGAGTACTGAGGAAAAGCTGAGATTTCTCCTGTCGGTTTGAGTGTTAACATCTAAAAAAGGTGACATCTCACTAAAATCACAGTTCACTGAGTAACATGCAGTCACGTTCACAGTCAGTGCTGATGCTCCTCGTCCTCTCCACTGTGGTGTCACCTTGTGAACATGAAACACCACTGAATGCTTACTCCTGCTCACGTCCTGCCTTGTACAAATAATGGCTACTCATTTTAAAAAGGGTCCAAACAAAAGCTCATGCTGATGTAATCAGTCTAATCCACTCCTGTCTCGGTGATAAGGTGGTGACCATGTCCGGGAACAGAGGTGAGTGGGTGTTTGATATGGGGCAGATAAGGAGGGAGTCAACTGGTGCCGAGAGGACCTGATTACCTGAGTCAATAAAAACCCACTGACAGTCAGGACCGCATCTTAGACCTGGACCAGCACTCAGACTGCTTCAGGCTTATTACCTCTGCTCGCAGAAGGTGAGTTCTTCACTGACCTCTTCTTCTATGGTTTATGGACACATGAGTGGCGCACCACAAACTGTTTATCTCCAGGAGCTTCATTTCTAATATTCAATGACCACATTTCGCTGAGCATCTACTGACATCAGCATCATGGATCTAGTTGCAAAGCCTTAAGGCAAACAAAAATGCAATATTTATTTATATGTTTCAATGTTTAATGGCAATAAATGTGTCTTCATCTTCATAAGGTGCATGTTTATTATTAGATTTTGTTTAGGCTTATACTGTAACAGCGGCAACAAAATGATCAGAAAAAAACTATTAAATCATTAATCGCAATTATTTGTACGGAAATTAATTGTCAACTAAAATTTTATGATTAAACGTTTTGATTTTAAATGATCTGTCGGGCCTTCATCTGACTAAAAGCCAGAAAGGTGCAGTGTTTGTTGGTCGAACAGCAGCCAAGAAGATGATCGCAACCCGCTGGAAGCCACCTCATGATTTGTCCACTGGAACTTG
>OMNW01001033.1:51327-62504 GCA_900303245.1 Selene dorsalis | reverse complement strand
AAAACAAATGTCACTGAGAGAAAAAAAGAAGATGTAGAACAAAATGGCTGCCTGTGAGAGATGGAGTTATGCAGCAGCCATTTGAAGTGTACCTGTGCTAGATCTATCGTCAGTGGGGTCTACTTTGACGGAGTCAGTGGCGTAGGGGCCCTGCTCGGCCAGGTTAGTGTCAGCAGAGCTATCCAGGCTGCCGTGACTCACAGCGTCCAGGTCGCTGCCATCTGCCCAAAGACAACAGCCAGTTAAGCACAGCGCCATCTCTGCTCCCACACGGGTATACACTTCTTCTGATATTTATTTTAAACCTTTAAGTGCTGGTAAGCAGGTGGCATACACTGTTTCAATGAGTCTATGTTCTACATCACATCCTAACAGCGTCTTGCTTCTGTACTTTGATATAATCAATAATAGATATGTTATGCATAAAGTTGATATGTAAGAAGGTAAGTTAAAAAAAATCATTTTTAAAACACTTCAACCTTTATTGGTGGTTCCCATAGTTCCCTAATCATTCCCTGGGGTGAACTGATGTGCAACTGTGAAAATTTAGAAAGGTTCTTACATAAATTAATTCCAACAAACTGCTACTGTGATTTAGAGTCTTTTAGCTGGTGCACAGCAGATCAGAGCTGAACATGCAAGAATGTGACATGTGTCTTCAAGAAAGCACTACATACTTCAGAAGTTCTATCGAGAACTCTCTGGATATCAAGAAGTGTAAATAATCCCAACACAACTCTAACAACAGTTCCAAAGTCTATTTGGGGTTAGGGTAGGGTACAAATTACAATGTCAGTATCATTGTGAACAACAGTGTAAAATCCCACTCTGTCTCTTAGTGCCATGTTCAAACGTGTGTGTGACGCTAACGACTGATAACACAGAGTATCTTAAAAAAGCAGGGATTAGCAGGATGGGGATTAGCATGCTCTGGGTGTGCAGGTGTTCACTGGCAAGCAGGCGAGTTAAATCACACATGTTTTGATACTGGTCATTTCTTACATCTGACACATTTGATTCCAGAAACTGTCTGTGTTTTAATAACTTTTCTGAACGCACTGTAGATGTAGAGCTATTTTAGTCTAACTGGAGTCTAAGAAAACGTGAGTGTTTTTCTAATGTTCAGTTCATTATGAAGAAGAGGGAAAAAGGGTATTGAGGAAATATGCAAAATCCTCTGTGTGTTTGATTGACAGAAGCGGGCCGGCTGGCAGGGTGCTGTTGTACTATGGGGAGCAGGAGATGACCTAAACAAATACTGTAGTGTAAGAAAAACCAGCTACTACAGACCAGCGTCTAGCTGGAAGTGACATTTGCAAGTTTACATGCTGTTTAATGTGCTGCAGCTGAGCAGCTCATTAGCTTCTCGCCTGCACTTTTCCCAAGTGAATGTTGTTTAGTTGCTCATTCAACAGACTACAGTTCAGGACAAGACGTGTTCATGTTTGTGAGTTTGATATGATAGAGACTTCAGCAGCTAACAGCCATCTGCTTTGTCCATGATATAGAGCTTAAATTACTGCTTTGTGCAACATTAAATCAGCTGTATCCACATACAGTATTCATCAATATAAATAGATACATCACTGTGCTCCATCAAATTAATGTTAAATGTAAATTTCTCCTTAAGGTTCTTTTTAAATTCTGAAGAGCAGAAACGCATGTGTCAAAATTATCCACTTCATTTAAGTTGGTCAGTCTGTTTGAGTTGGACCTTAAAACTAATTGTGTGCAATAAAACAAACCTAAACCAGTGATTTGTAAATTTGTTGTCGGGATCATCTCATGCATCAGATTCTCTGGACTTACATAGACTAAGAGAGACAACTATTTTCCTTTCCTCAGACATGCAGTATTTTTGATCGCAGTTACCTGACAGAGGGCTCTGGGTGTGGGGGGCATGCCGTCGTAGAGCCCGCTTGAACTGTGCCACGCCCAGAATGACATTTCTCAGCTTCATCCACAAGAAGTATCCCCCTCTGGTGCTGGAGGGCCAAGTGCTCTCCAACACTGCCTGGATGACAAAAGCAATGGAGGATGAGTATCGGACAGAGAGAGGACAGCCAGATAAGATGACAGAAGGAAAAGTGAGGCTGCCAAATTACTTTGAGAAGTCATTTTCTCAGAGCAGAATTGAAGCCAGCTCCTTTTTGATTCAAATTATTGAGTTTATGAGTTTTTTTGACTTCAGACCATGAAATGTTCTGACATTCATATACGAGACAAATCACTGGACACAAAACATCTGAGTGTTGTCTGAACTGCAACTCCAACTCAAGTGAGTGAACTAAAACTGACCCAGTCCTTGCTCCACATAAATCCATCTTGAATGAATTTTTCATCAAAAGCAATAACTGCAGTGGTATTAAGATCCACAGTCACACTGAGCATCTGAAAAAGAAAAGGAAAGGCGCTGCAGCTGTTGGTGGCCAAGTCACGTTCAACAGTCCTTGTCTGCTCCAAAAATACACTTCACAGAGCCCCCGGGAGAAACACGATTGGTATGCTACTGAACAGGGCTGGGTTTATTACACTGGCTGCTCCTGAGTAGAGGCTCTGAGGATCTGGGTCAGGTGAAATGAGTCGGTCCTCCTGGAGATGCTGTCATTGATCCTGTTGAGACAACCTGGACCTTTAGTTAAAGCTCAACATTTAGTGTCTGAGATGTCCCCAAGGATGGATACTCCTGGCTACAGGGCGTGACCATGGATGTATAAAGAGGGTGTGACAGACTACGTGTGCTGATTGAGGGTGATATTGATACATCTTCATACTTGAAGGGGAACTCCAGGAAGAGCTGTGCTACATCTGATAAATGACCTAAAGTATCATCACAGTCAGCTGGGGCTGAAGACTACATATCTGAAAATACAAAAAAAATATGGAGATCATGACTTCCAAAGAAATCTTTAGTTTTATCATGGATGGAGATGATTTTTTTAATGAATTTGACAGTGGTAAGATATTTTTTAACCAATGTTATATCAGTGGATTTCACTGTTAAATGACAGACAGCTGTTATTCAATGTTTGTATAGTAATAACTCAACATTTTTTTTAAATATTAAATCTTATGTCTTCTCTTGTCTTTCCATTTAATACAAACCTACCACCAGGATATAACATGGAGCCTTGGAGTGTGGGAAACAGCCAGGCTAGCTGCTTCCCTTGGAGGCATGAAAAGTTATGAAGCTCATGCATTTGCACATTGGCAACCACATGGTCATGAAAAGACTTAGGAAGGAAATAGTCTGACATGTGACCTCCATTAAAGTACAATGTGTGAGTTTTACACTTTGGCTCTTGTACGCAGGAAATAAATGAGACATAAAGTATTCATTAGTGGGGTATTCAGGTGATGCCAGGTGGATTATTTTATCCTTTGACAGAGCCAGGTTGGCCATTTTCACATTCTCACATCTGTTTCCTGGTTATAGCTTCATATTTAACTGACACATATGACTCTTGTTGACTTTTAATTTACAATTTGAAGGGATTGAAAGCCTAAAAATCTTATCTGTCACAGTCACAGACACAGCTCCTTCAGGACTGCCAGGTTGGTCAACCTTGACAGTCATTAAAACAACAGCACACAGACAAATGTGTAAAAAGGGTCACTGATGGTGGAGGACTGTTCTTGTGGTTTTTCATCCAAAGTCCAGCGTTATTTTTAAGTCTAAACCACTGAGACTGAAACCCAGTGGGGGTGAAAACAGTTTCCTGCTGTTGGTGTCTCCCTAAACCAAGCTAAGTCTTACCTCACTACTTCCTGGTTTATGTTATTTTTCTACAGGAATGAACCATCTGCATTTACATTGTTGTTGCTAAAATCTAATGTAAGAAATTGCTCTACAAACTATGAAATAAATTGTGTGTAAAATTCCTCATCATAACATCACTAGATTCCTTCTCTGTAAACAATTTAATATGTTTTCTTTTGAGCAGCATATGATAAACTGACATTTTGTTGGTACCCTCAGCAGCTTTAATTATCTTGCACTGTCTATTGTTTACCTTTTTATGTTGAGTAAATGTTGTCAGTTACTCTCCCACATAAATCATAAATTGTTCTCACTGAGTGTTATTCTTCTTTCTGTACTGATTCTAAAGCACAGAGTGATGAGCCTTAGCTGCGCTTTTGTTAGAGAACTGAACTGCGCTCTTACATATTGTTTTGTCTGGAGAGCTGTTCTCCAGGTAAAAGGTACAAAAGTGCTCAGTTTGGTGTGGAGATAATTTTACTTGGGAACATCAAGGTTATTTTAGTTCCATTTTCCATATTAGTCATTATGTCAGGAAGAATCTTCTTTTCATTTGAATTTCAGGTTTGTTTCCTAGATCTGCTTATCACTTTTAATTGATCTGTTGACGTAGCATTTAAGAAACGTGTTGACCTGAGGCAACAAGTGTTGAGTCCTATTCTGTATGCAAAGGAATCTCCATTGAATGGACAGATAGGTGTATATACACACACACACTAACAGTTTTCCCTCTGTCCCATCCCTGTGCTTCAGAGATTTAAACAAGCATGGAAGGAGGAAAAACACCTGCAACAGCTGCAGTGAAGACTGTGTCTATGGAGGACTGTGTCTATGGAGGAATGTCTTCTGTTTCTAAAATGAATTAAGATCCATCAAAACACTTTGGAGAAAGCCTTTACTGCGGCCTTGTCTTCTGACAGGCTACTCCCACATTATCCAATTTACTTTTATGTTCCCTGGGTTGCCGGATCAGAGACAGGTTGTGCTGATAACAAGGCCACGACTCATCTTGACACCTGGATGAGATGATCATCACACGAGTCACGACAGCATGCAACCTTGAGGGGGAAACTGCAAATGTCACCGATGTTTCTTTTCATCTGAAAGCCGAGGTCCGCGGAGGCATTACGGTGATGAAGTGTCTCTGCCTCGTGAGGATCAACCAGAGAAGAGTGAATTCCAGCGATGAAGCAACCAAGTACAGTGATGCAATAATTAGTTTGAAACTGTTAATGCAGCTACTGTGAATTATAAATAAACAATAAGCATCCACGCTGCAATCAGTCTGTTCCTTAATGTATCTAACAGTTCTCTTAGTCATATTTATCAAAGGCATTTGATCTGTAATTTATATTATTAATAACATAACACTAATGCAGAACATGAAAGTAACCTATGATGTTTATTTCTTTGATCAAATCCAATGTGACAGCTACGGTGACGTACGGTTGTATTGGATGGGGAGTTTATGCTACTCCCTTATATGTTATTCTAACGCGAGCATGAGGACAGTTTGATTTGTAAAGCAGCCAATTCTCCAGACTTTTATTGAATTTTATTGCTCCAGCTCAAGTCTGTGTCCTCATCCATCACAGATGATGGAGACGGGAGTATCCCATTGGACTGTCTTCCCACAGATTTGTTAGGCATTTGGCTGTCGTGGGCGTGTTTGGGCATTCAGTCAAACTTGCAGCAGAATCAGCAGAATATCCATAACAGTCCCAAATCAGGAACACCACCCCCGAGGGTGATGTGTACTCAGCCTCCCAGTGCTGATACATTTCATTCGTGAGTGTGTAAGTCATTGCAATGGGTAGTTAACAGCCTGTTGCACCCATTTCTTACACTTCAACCCAAGATTTCTGTTTTTTCAAGTATAAAGAAACACATAACTGATGTCAAAGTTAATTATGTTTTGCCTTTGATCTTGTAATTAAGAAAACAAAAAAATAAGGGCATCAACTGGCAGATTTAAATCACACACAATGACACGATGAGATCTGTACCTTGTTGTAGTAGCCATAAGTGATGGCATTGGGGTGGACTCCGGCCTTCTTCATCTCAAAGAGGACTCTGACTGCTAAGACAGGCTGACCATACTGTCCACACAGCTGCATCAGTACCCGGTAGCAGACCTGTATTTGTACAACCGTGAAAGTTTTAACAGAACCATGGCAACCTAGAGAAAGTAACCTCAGACATGGAGGAAAAAATGCAAAGTTCAAACTTTAGCTAATGACGAAAATGAAAACATCCAGGTACCACTTGGCAGTCATACTATTGTCACAATTTCAGAAATAACAATGTGCTTCTGGTTGAAAAATGTAAAGCAGCTATTTTAGGGAGCAGTTAATTTACCTCGTCAGGGGGCTGCAGTTTCTTTGCCTGCATCTTCCTGAGGACGTCGTAGGCGGTGCGAAGCGCCCTCACTTTGGAGTGGCACACCTTCACGTATGCTGGCAGGCAGATGAACCACAGACCGTAGCAGTGGCGGAGCAGGCACTTGGACCACAGCTGAGGGATGGATGAGTACTTCTTTGCTATCTTCTGGGCCAATTTGATCTCCTGAGGGCGAAAAGAAGGGCAAAAGAAAATATGGTTTTGTAATGCACCATACATTCTCAAGGATATGAGGAAGAGTGCATATTAAATCAAAGTCATCAAAGCAGCCATCACTGTAAATCTAGAGTGAAATGGATTCTTTTCAGTAGCCTCTATTCCCCATGGTATAACATGAATTTCTTTCAAATACTACAAAGGAAAAACTCCTTTTTCTTGGCTATTTTCAAGGTGTGGATTACTGTGGCAGTTCTCAATGTATGCTGAATTATCAATTGTAACACTGATTCTGGGCTCGGGAATTATTTACCTTTTCGGCAATTTCAGTAAAAATCTCTAATTTAGTAGCTGGACTAGTATACCAAGAGTCGAATGTGTGACAGCGGTGAGGTACTGATGTGCTGACCTGCTTGGTGCGTCTAAACATGGGGGCAGGGCTGGTGGGACAGCTATGCCTGGCAGTCAGGCGAGAGGAGGGGGTCCGCAGGCCCTCCACAGGGTCAAACAGGTCAAGACTTAACACTGGGAAACCATCGTACCTGATAAACAACATACACACACACACAGTTTTACTCCCTGTCCTCAGACAAAAACTATTATACCTCCCTGTTGTGTAGATCATAAAGAATCAACCAGCACTTTAAGAAGAAAGTGTATATTTACATTTAACTGATCAGAATGAGTATTAAAGCAACACTATGTAGTTTCTCGACCTTAAAATAATGTTTCTAAACTCATTCAAGTGGTAAAAAGGTAGGAACACAGGGCCGGGCATGAGCTTGATGTTGAACAAAATCCGACCACCCCTGTTACTCTGACAAGGGGAGTGAGATTCTGGTGGGGAGTGGTAAAATTCAACAACACCAGTCCAATATTTAGGCTATCTGTGTTCGGAAACTACATAGTGTTGCTTTAATATGATTTTGCTTCTGAGTACCAATGAAGAGAGCTGATGAAAAATTCTGGAAAGCTGTTGGTCATTATCGATTATTAGCGGACCTTAACATAAGTGCTTTCTGAAAATTCTCCTGGTATGAATCATTTAGTGCGGAACCTGACAGCAGAATACAAATGGCACATTTTCAGATCAAAACAGTCCAGCAGGAGCGTTCAGGCTTCGGTCCTGGTGAGGGAGCTGGACTCCTGCTGCTCCTCAATCAGCTGTTCCAAGTATGAATTCACAGAATTTCACCTCATGTTATTATTGAGATTTTTTAATTTTCTTCAAGCTGTTAGATGTGTGGTGTGTCTCAAGATAGCTGCAGTGCATCTTTTACATTTACAAATATTATTACACTTGTTTGTTTACATATTCCACATTCTGATTTAAAAGCTTCAAGGCCTCAGACCAAACATGTGAGAGAAATATATTGTTGTGTTGTACCTGTAGCAGAGTGGATATTCCTCCCCCTCGGGTAGGGGGGGCAGCTCTGGGGGTGTGATGAAGACCGTGTGCTCGCTACGCTGGGATTCATCAATCTCTATGAGCCTGGACTCCTCCGGCCTGTCACTGTCCACCTGCAGAAAACACAAACAGGAACAAAGATGTTTGGGAGACGGTGCCATGACCTTTCATCTATCACAGCTGACAGACGGAGGGAGTACCCCGCTGGACAAGTGAGAAGTTCAACATGTCTTGAAATTATGCCCTGTAATAAATAGTTCAGCATTTGTCCAGACACAGGCAGATTCACCTTTAAAAAAAATCTTTTTTTTCTTTTTTACTGAACCATCATTTTCAAACAGTTTTGTAGCCATCACTCTGATAACAGGATTTCTACAAAACGAATATGCAAGATGAGGGACGATGACAGCAGGTGACCCAGATTTCCCGAGTGAACATGCGTTCATTTTTCTTTTCTCTTTTTATTTTTTATGTCACACACAAACATTCACACAAAGCTGAAACTGGCTGAGACAGTTCTCCACCTACAGAGAGATTCTTTGTTTCGCCAAGTCAATAAAAAATTGCTGGCTGTTAGATGATAGAACACACACATCGGCATAATTAATTTAAAATTGAAATCAAAATATATTGAAGAAAAAACAATAATAAGCACCAGCCATAATGGAGCACTAGGCACACTCTGGGTCTTGTACTCCACTCAAACAGAAAACAGGCAGGGAAAGAAAAAAGCACTGCAAACCCATCATTGTTCAAAGATTCTCCTTCTTTTAGGTACCGAACAAAATCTTAACATTGCAGAAAATACCATACACAACAACGGCTTCTTAAATATACAGCACATTTACATCGACGAGCCAAAACATCGCCACCAGTCCCAGATGAAGCAAATAACAAGTAAAATCCTCAAACAGCAGACAGCAGCTGAACACTTGTTTCTCATAGTCATCATACTGGATTCAAGATAAATATGCAGATGCCTCTTCAAGGTTTTGTTGTGACAGTTAAAGTAAAAGTAGAAATGTCAAAACATCAAAAACTGAAAGAATCAGAAACAGAACAGTTGAGATTCACTTTATGAAAAGATTGATCAACAGAATTGCTTGTGCAGGAAGTGTGTGTCGACTACAAATCTAAATCTGCACCACAGTAGAACCGGGTCAGTGTGAAAGGAGCAACTTCACTGTGCTTCAGAGATCTGCTACTGTAGTGCATATATTAAACCCATACCAGTGGAGATTGTGGATTTTGATTTCAACTATATATTTAATTTAAACAGAAGTCAGTGATCATACCACAACATTACCTCCCTGTGCTTTCAGTATATGAAGATTCTGCAGTAGTATTGAACCATTGTCATGGCTCTGATGATAATTCAGTTCCCTGCAGTCACTCGTGTGTGTTTGACACGCGGCAGGTTCAAGCCTGCAATCAACTCTGTGGGAACATAACTGCACAGCAGAGTTTCTGCAGCCATAACCACTCATCCAGAAGATAACAGGCCTCAGCTGCTCAGTGGAGGGAAAAGTGCTCTGATTTTTATTAAAGGAGCCAGAAAAAAAACAAAAAAAACATGTAGGTGCCCAAAATGAAATTCAGCGAGTCCAATGGAAGTCACGCATCATTCATCAGTGACATTTGGAGTCACTGCACATATTTTATTGCAGCCATGTCGATGGAGCAGACAGACGAGACTTCTAGTTTTCAAAGTGAATCTCAAAACAGCAGGATTGAGCTTTATGGTGGACATAAAAAATGAAGGGTCACAGAGGCAAACTTCATAAATTGAGAAGTGCTTAATGACAGGCTTTAGCGCTACAAGCAATGATTTTATTCGTGGCTGATGGAAGGGAAGTGAAGCACTTGCTGAAAGTTCATAATTTAGTCTAGTTATTCTGAGCATAATTAAAGTTTAACCTCACTCACAGCAGTAAAGTGTGAGGAATCTACAGTGTCTGATCTTTGCTGCAGCATAAAGACATTTTCTGCAGAAAAGAAGAAAAAGTCTTTTTAACGTGGACATAGTATGTGATTAAATCACAAAACTCAAAGTACAAAAGTGTGCCAGCAGCATTGTGCAAATCAGCCGAGTGATAGCATGAAGATACCTGCAGGGAGAGTATGGGGAGAAAAACTATTTAAAACACTTTGAAATGAGTCTAAATGATCCCATTAACTAATAGTTGGGAGAATGAGACATCTTCAGTCCAACACAGTAACAGACATTATGTAATTTAAAGCTGTGGATATTAAAACAAGAAGTGTTTATTTGTTGTTTAGTGTGAGACAGCCTACACTGGTCCACAGAGAGTGCACACAGCTGCAATGATGAAGAGGCTGCCAGATCTTCAGTAATTCAGACATCATTAAAAAACCCAGACAGGTGAGATGAGAATGTCTGTGTCTCCAAAAGAGCACTCAGCTCATTTGGATCAGACAGGGAGATTTCCAAAGGACTGAGTGCACCAGAGAAGGAGAGACACCCAGTCTGCTGGCTGACTTAGCAGTTACACACAGTCCTTCCCAAAACATTCACTTCTCTGTCGTTGCATCATACCATGGCCCCCGATGCTGAGATGTTAACATTTAATGGTTTGTGTTGTTAGTGTCTAAACAACAGTGAAGTGGGAGGAAATCTATGGTTTCAGGAACTATGGAAAGTGAGGGAATAGCTATGTTAAAAAGTACAAACCTCAATAAATTAAGTGGACAAAATTGTTTTCAAAAGGTTTCTATTGTTTGTAAAAGGGATCCTTGTTTCCTATAAACTACACTGTAAAGAAAGATGGATGTAGTTTCTGTGATGTTAGCTATAGTCTTCTCAAGAGTGAATATGCTCACCCACCTGTTGCTCAAAGTGGCCACATCCTATATTATCCATAACTTTTAGCCTTAATGAAATGAAAATAAGCTTTTTTTACAGCAGGTGGTTAACATGTTTATTTCTGCTGTAAAGGACATCTTAATATGGGAGTTTATGTGGACCAACTCACTGTTGGAGCCACACTCTAGTAATCCAGCGTTTGATTCTACAGCGTTATCTGAATTTTTAGCCCTGAGTGTTGCCAATTGCTGTTTTCTAATTTTCAATTAAGACTGGTTTAGAAGCACAACAATTATGATTAATGATAAACCTCACACCTGTAGTGTATATGCAAAATCACTCATTAGCACTTGAAATTTTGCTCTTGATGTGTTTAAGAGTTCCCATGTTTTTACATTTAATTTTGCCATTCACTGTTCATATTTTACAGCGTTTACTTTAATTATAATTCATTTGTATGATTAGTTTTTTTTCAGTCTTGTTCCCTGGGATTTAATTAGTTTTGTTGCTGCACTGAACTACTTTCCCTCAGGGATCAATACATAACCTTATCTGTCAGTATGTGACTGCTTTTGTGTGTGTGTGTGTGTGTGTGTGTGTGTGTGTGTGTGTGTGTGTGTGTGTGTGTG
>OMNW01001033.1:33608-51307 GCA_900303245.1 Selene dorsalis | reverse complement strand
GTTTTGTCCTGTACAATTTCATTGTGTGGCTGAGTGGTGCAGTGGGCCTTCTCTCCTAGCAGATAATGTAATCCAGTGCAGAGAGACTTAACTCAAGATTTAATCGCCTATGAAGCTGACACACAAAGAGGACTAGGAGCCCCAGGCCCCACCGTGGGTCTGGGAACACAGGAAAAGGAGGCGGTGGATGTTGGCCTCAGGATTCACATCCACTATGTCTCAATTACATCCAGACTACACACACACATACACACACTGCCAAGTCTATTTCAGAGTCTGTTACAAATGTCACCAGCAAAAACCGGTGACCCAGAGACATGACTGGGGAGGCGAGTGGCAGCGTGGACTTTCAGCAGGGACACAGTTTAACCTTCAACAAACACATCTGATCAAGGAACACTGCCCCGTGAGCACACTGTGTCAAATGCTGAAAATACTCCCAGTGGAGCAAAGAAGATCCATTGAGCCCCTCTAAGGCTCTTCATACTGTCACACTGAAGGATAACAGCCCAAGGGACGAACACAAAATCTAACCTCTAGCTCTGTTAGTGCTTGAGAAATCAGTGAAGCACTAAAAGCCCTTACTCACTTGACTCAAAAAACTCTTTGCAGAAATGTGTGAATATGGACTTTCAGTGTACTTTCACTATCTCTGGACAAATTGCTGTTGCTGCAAATTTGCTGTGGACATTTAATATTCAAATAATAATTAAAAATGGCTTTCAGAGGGAACTCGTTTCAATTAACCGCTCATACGTGGGTGGGAAAACAGACATGACATCTCAAACTAAAGCCGGGGGGGGAGGGGTACTGCAGCAAACTACTCACTTTATAGACTCCTGACATGCCAGGATCAAGCATCAAGCACAATGTACCAAGAGCAGGTGAGAATCGACCAAGTAATAACAGGCTTACCTTTCCTCCTTTGTCCGCACTCCGCTCTGAATTGTAGAGCTGCTCGCAGACGGAGGCAGAGGGGGAAAGAGAAAGAGAAACTCAAGAAATCAGAGAAGGAGAGAAGCAGTGTGACTGAAGACAGGTGAAGTGGAAACTACTAATGCTGCTATAATTGGAAAAAGAGAAGCCAGCTGAGAGACTGAATCTCCAAAAGAACGGCACTTCGGATCACCACAAAATTAAGAGGAAAAAAAATGGGTACAGAGGAAAAGAATGTTTTTTTTGGGTTTTTTTTTTAGATATTTTTGAGTATGTTAGTTCCACTGCACCATATACATTAAGAGAGTGTGCTTTAGTAATAACCAACTCACTTTGTCCACACAGTCGTCAAAGAAGGCCAGGCTAGCGTCCTTGTCACTGACAAAAGAGCACTCCTCAATGAAGCGGATGAACATCTGGGTCTTGGTCATGAGTGAGTAAAACTTCTGATGTGAGCGGTCGCGGCTCTTCAAGAATCCTGGGGACACACATGTTTTATGTTAGTCTTCAAAAGACAAATGAGACGAATGATTCAATTTAAAATTTTTTCCATCTCATTTATTTCACTAACTGAAAAGTGATTGACAGGTTCACATTCATGGTGCGTGATTTTGTGGTTAAAGAATCCATTATCCCATAAAAGGCTCTATACACTGAATGTGTAACTTCCATTTGTCTTGGTTTGGATAATGCACCCCGACACAATGTCATTAGTGTAATGGCCAATCTGGGATGCACAAGAAAATATTGAATTGCTTCCTTGATAGATGCTGAAAGCAGCTTAACTGACTAATAAGCCACTGCTGTTGCAAGCCTGAAAGCAGGATGGATGACCACTGGCTCACAGCACAGAGGTGGAAGCCAAACACCAGCCCTGCGGAGAAACACTTCCTGCAGCTGATGAATATTTTAATCCTGACACTGGCTGTCTGCGACCAGGATCATCAACGGATTCTGACCAAACTTTCTAAATGCAGCCTGAAAAGGTCTCTGGACAGTTCTCAGTCAGTTAACACTGACACTGTCTGTAGTGGAGCTCTTATCAAACAATGAAGAAATATCATGGCAAAACATGTTTAAAGCTATAAATGTTTACAATAGCAATTAATGCATTGTGAGTGTGAGCAAAATCCAGTTAGAGGAGCTTTTGATTATTGTGCCTGAAGATGTGATCTTCCTCAGCAGAGGGGGTCTGCAATTTGGTGTGAAGTGTTCAATCAATATTTTTTTCTACAGCGCAGATTGAATTTTGAAACTCAACTTTTGAGCCAAAAGCAGCTACAATTCAGTGACAAGGTTAAAAACATCAACAACGGACACATTAAGATACTTACATTTTCATTTAGGTATCAAATTCTCTGCGTTATATAACAGCTCATAATCCCTGACGGTGTTGACACTTGGACAAAACAGGTCCTCAAAGACCTACAACCATTTGATGATTTGCAAATAATTAATTGTCATGTAATTTTTAAAGAAAGAAATGTTAATATTTGGGTTTTGGTCTGTTCATCAGATGCTTGGCAGTATCACCTTGGGTCTTCTGAGACTGAGACTAACTATAATTATTTGACTAATACAAACAATTGTTTATTAATTGGTCAAAAATGAAAATAATCACAAGTTGCAACCCTCAATCCGACTTAAACAGTGACAATATAGATATAAAAGGCACTTCAATGAACAAGGCTCATTCAACAATAAGATTTATTACAGATTGTTTATGATTTGTCCCCGGGGTTTAATTTTCTGAGTCAAAGGAAAGATACCGTTGGGTTACTTACGTAATCTCTGGTTCTTTGATAACAGAGTGAGGTGTTTCACTATGGGAATTGCTCCTGGCGAGACCATTATGGAAGCTCCGATGACACAACGTCTGTCTCTGACAGACAGGTCGACGCATGGGGAAGGGCCTGCCCCATCTATATACCACGGTCCACCGCCCAGTCCAGGTCAATCTCATTCTCACCCCATGAACCTCCAAAGGTTCAAATGGGTGTTGTGAGAGAGCCTCCAAAACAACCACCAAGTCCCATAACGGCACGATAGGCCTGGAAACCGGCAGTTTCCGGTGCACTCTATTCATAAAACGGCATACTAATGGATGCTGGCCTGCAGGCTCATTCCGGAGACCTATATGGCACGCTGAAATAGCGGCCAGATACACCTTGATTGTGGAAAAGGCTTTACCCTTCTCCAGCAGGTCCTGGAGAAAACAGAGAATGTCTTTCACTGAGCACTGAAATGATAAACGCGGGCCCTTCCCCACGCATCAACCTGTTTGTCAGAGACAGACGTTGTGTCATTGGAGCTTCCGTAATGGTCTCACTAGGAGCGATTCCCATAGTGAAACACCGAGCAAAGTTAAAAAAAGAACATGATCTGCGTGTGATACTGTTAAAGTCACAGAAGTTGGACTAATTTCATTATCATCATACAATGGAGGAAACTTATTTTGAGGGGTAGCAGGACAAAAAAAAAGATTATAATCAGACATCATTTGTTGTTGTAAATATTAGGTCTGGAAATGGTCACTGGGTATTCAAACACAAGCAGCACAAGCTGTTACACCTCTCCTCAAGTCATTATGCAATGAACTGTGTTTGCTATATCATGTATCTCACACTGGACACGACCTTGGCACTAGCTCTCTTCTGGCAGAGCAGCCATGCTTTCACCACAAGTCATTTCAGCTGTGATGTGAACTAGCCTCCACAGGCTCCTGAGCCAGACTCCAGACTCAGGCCCCTGGAGCTTTTTGCAGCTGTGGCATTAACTGACTCACCTTGAGGTTGCAAACAGCCTTGAACCTCCAAGACCTCAGGCCTTCCTCCACAAAGAGTTTCTGTGTGTATGAACTCAGAGGTGGGGATGGACACTAATGATAGCTCATGTATTAAACAGCACCATCTGTTTTTGAGGCTGTCCAGCTGTAGAGAGGAAGGTACTACAGATGACGCAGCATCAGTTTATATATTCATAGACTCATTAGTGCTAATCATGCTCTGTAACTGTACAACTGTGACTCAAACTGGCTTCACAGCTTCAACTAAAGACTGAATAATGACTAAAAAGTGGAGGAAACTAAACTTTTAAATGACTTTCTGACACCTGAACACTGCACCTAGGCCCCTAAAAAATCCTAAAAAATGAATATCATTGATTCTCTCTCCACTTGATTGATTTACCTTTTAAATCAGTCCCACAGATCAGATCTCAGATGATTTAAATAAGAATCAGCACTGCTCTAGGTCAGAAGAACCTTGACTGAGAGCTGATCTGAGACTGTTACTCATCAAAGAAAATTGATTGCGGATAGAAAGTGGCAATAGCAACTTTATCTGAGGCTCAGGTGGAAGCCATTTGAGACATTATACATCATGTCCTACTGTGAACTTGAGGGACTGACTGAGCCATTTATGCAACTAAAAATCTGAAAAATAGCTCAGTCAAGCAAGAAATGAATAGTGTAAAAAAAAACCCACGAGCAGAGAATCATCACCAGTGTAAACAGGTTCTCTCCTAAAAGAAGTTCAAGGGCTTCTCTCTGAGCGGTTCACAAGGACACCTGTCAAACCGTGCCAAAGTTCCCTCTGACTGTGTTCTGTTTAAATGACAATACACAAGGGTTTTTGACTTATCCGCCCACCAAAGCAGGGAGCAGCTGGTCTTGCAGATATGAGATTATTGGTATTAAAGCAGCAAAGCTTAAACCATCTGCAATCAGTAAACAGTTTGGTGGGAGCTGTCATGAACATGGATTTCTTTCAGACAGAAAAAGTTGGCTCGTATCGCTGTAGTCAACTGCGGACTTGTTTTGGTTCTCGTGTGAAGAGCTTGAGGAGGACAGCTGGGTTCATTCTTCAACCCTGTTTCCCGTCTGTGACTTGGCTGTCCGGCTCCACAATACAACACAGGGAAAGACGGTCTCAGTCTTTTCAGCTACATGTGGTCAGAGTGAGGTAGACTTGTTCAGTATAACGGTACTAAAAAGGTACCGTAGTAGTAAAGCAATTAAAATTGTACTATACTGCGTTGCACTACTGCGTACTACTTTTTTTAATATGAATGACTAAAGCATACAGCCGTCAGTGGTGACAGGGAAGAGAAAACAGTGGAGAGAGAGAGAAAGAGAACGTGCTTGCTATGTACATTGAGTAGCGGCGGCCTGTGTATATATTGTATTATATATTGTATTGTATATATGTTCAGCACAAACCCGGACCAAACCATAGCCCATAAGTGTAACACCAAGAGCTAACGTGTCCATTTTTGTTTATAATCTCCTCTCCTTCCGCCTCATGTTCTCACTACACACTGTTCTGTTGTCAACGAACAGACATGGAGATGGTGCTGCCACCGAACTACACAGCAGATAAATGATTGGTTGTTTGCCTGTCACTTGTAGCGTCCAGGGATAACAGGCTGTTGCCAATGAGCATGTTGTGCACTTAGCGCAACATGCTAAACATGCATCAAGCGTTTTATCGAGCTGTTTTCTTATCGCTATCGTCCAGGCCTAATATTCACAACTTTAAATCAATTTGTGTCAAAGTTAGGATCACATGTAAACACAGTCCCATTTACAGTCAGTCATCTGTGCATCTTGGGAGGATCAGAGAGCTGTGCAGGGTTTCTACTATGTTTATTATGTACATAAATAATAATAATAATAATAATAATAGGATAGCCTATAGATACCAACATCATTTTTTGTGCCCCCCTTCATTTGGAAAAGTTTCGAAAAGTATTGAAAAGTATCAAAATACATATTGGTTCTGGGACCAATACCAAAATGTAAGTCTCGGGACAACACTAGAGTGAGGTTATTCCACATACCTTGTAAGTCAAAGAGGGAGCTGGCATCCGTGGCCTTCTCAGACGGTGCTTGGGTGATGGGTCGTAAGAATGAACGGTAACCCTTCAAAATGGCTGCCATGAAGCGGAGGAAGGCTTCTTGGATCTCCAACTCCAGAGTGTGGAGACTCTTCCCGCAGCTCAGCTCCGATGAGTCGCTCATGCTCAGCTCCAGCAGCCCATCAGGTCTGTACTGACCTGAAGACAGAGCACAAATAAATTCAGCAATAGTCACCAAGTATTAGAATGTAAAGGTTCATGTAACACAGAGATTGAGTCATCACTTGAAACTGAGGTTGGTGCCACCTTTGCACTTTGATGAAGTCATGTTGATCAAAGAATATGGACTGAAAGTCTTGAGGAGTTTAAGACTTTCAGAACTGAAGTATTATTGTGGCAAACGAGGATTAGGATTGCGCAACTGGAATAAATAAACTTGAGTTGATACCTCAGTTTCGTATGGTCCAGGAGGCTTAAATGTCTCAACTCAAACCTCTGACAAGCACATCAATATTCAGCGCCTCTGGCAACAACTGGGTAGATTTTCAACTTCACTGATTTAGAAAATTGATTCATTCAATTCTTACAAGCAGCAGGTTTCATGGTCTCTCAGTGAGCGTGCTCCATGAAAAGTGGCAGGAAAAGTTGATGATAAAACAATAAGCAGCACATCTGAGGGAAGTCAGCTAATTAGATAATGATGCCTTGATGGGATTATCGCTGGCTTTCAATTTGATCAGATTGGATGGAGAACAAGTTGTGAAGACAACAGAATCAGAACCTAATCATAATGAAGGAGGCAGAACAAACCCTCTGTGAGGACCTCAATTAGCCAGCAATTTTCTTCAGGCTTTTTTCTTTTTTCTTATCGATTACACTGAAGCCAGAGAAGGAGGTTAGCATAGTGGAAGAAGTCATACCAAGATGGAACAAGCGGGAGAGGAGATTATTCGGCCTCACCACCTCGTATTCAGCTGAACACCCAATACAATGTTTGCTGAAAGTGTATTTTACCACAGCTTTTTGCAGGAGTGACCATGAAACTAATACAATAAAATCAAACAACTTACACATCTGTACAATCATTTGTTCTACCACTTCATATATCAGCTTTGTACTCACCATCAACAAGCTGCTGGTAGAGATTGCTCAGCACATTCATTAGGTTTTTACAGGCTTTCTTTGGCAGGATCTTCCATGTGAGGGCTCGCTTATCTTCATTGCTGGAAAAGCAGAGGCACACACTGAGCTCTGGAGAGGCTGAGAGGCCAAAACCAACATGGACAGTGGTTGAGCCAGAGGAGTTCAGACCACCCTAACGCTGTCTGGCTGCTAATGAGGCCCAAAGTGATGTGAACCATTACTGGCCTTACCTGACGTACCAGAAAATTGCATTCTCTTCATATTAAAACAAGTCTGACACTACAAAAATAACCATTTCCAACACAGGTCTCTAAACTTAGAACTCATGACCTGGCAGTAATGTGGTCTGGAAAAAATATGCAGCAAAGGAAACACTGTTGAGCTTTTAGCTGGAAGTGCTCAACATTATATGTGCAGCTCTTTGCCCTGTAGTTGCCCTTCCCACAGTACATACAATATTCATCACGAGTAGTGGAGACAGATTCAGCTCTGCAAAAACAGGAAATTTTACATTCAAAGAAAATAGCTTGCATACACATCTACAGTTATTGTAGGGTTTTTGTGATGTGCTCACTGGAAAATGGTGTTTGTGTCCAGGTCCACGCAGCTCACGTCCGGTGGGGGGTCATACAGATCAAAGTATCGAGAATCCACCCCTACGATAAATGGACAAGGGGCGCTCAGCACGTCAGCCAACGCCAGGGGGCACAGAGGAATATACGGGCAAGGCCAGTGGAACGGGAAGATCATCTGAGGAGGAGGATATGACAGAGACTTTGAAACTAAGGTGTAACCTCCATGACCAAATGATGGGACATGCTGCTGGTTCATTAGTGTCATTTCAAAGGTTTCAACACAGTAACATTATATTGAGGACAAACTGGACCATTGAGTTTAAAGCCCCTACAAAGAACTTTTTGTGTTGATTTTGGCGACCCCTGTGGACAAAAGCAGTAGTGTTTTGCCAGAATGAAGACTGCATTTCCCATGAGCTCTAGGGTGCATTGTCGTAAAGACGCTTATCTGGCTCGCACGTGCCGTCTCCGGTCTGAGTGATGTAGATTGTTTTGTCCGGTGGACCGACCCGACCACTGACTCAGGAAGGTAAAGAGTTACACTATTTAGAAATAGCTTATCTTCCCACTGATGCCCTCATTTACTGTTGTAGGTCACACAGAGACATCAGCAGAAACAAGAGACTCTTGCATATCCAGTTAAAAGTTCTTTGTAGGGTCTTTAATTAAGGAGAAAAACACCCATGAAACAGAAAAAAAGCCCCTCTCACTTTCTGTTATATTGATTTTGATTTATCCAAATCTGTTGATATTGCTTGTAAATGCTGTTTAATGATATCTTCGAGTTCTGTTTTCTGTGTGTTTTTATTGCTCTGAATATCTCTTTGAATTGCCTTGTGTCTGGATCCTGCTGCACAAATAAACTTGCCTTGCCTTGGAATAAAATATCTAAAAGTAACCACCCTGGAACAAAATCTTATCAAATAGGGTCTGTGGTCCAATTTGTGTCAGTTTAGGGGTCTTTGATGTGAAAAGTTTGACAACCACTGACTTACAGACACCAGAGCTTCAGTGACACTGGTCAGTACGGCCGGTCGTAATGAGTGGACGAGGATCTTGTGCTCAGTGACGGCAAACACAAGCAGGGTAACGGCGTTCTCTGGTCCAAGGTTTTGGAGCAGAGTGGAAAATCGACCACCGCTACACAAAATACAAATGTGCAAAATTAAGACACAATAAAAAGTGCATTACAGTCCATATTTTTAGAGGGATATGAATCTTTTTCTGGTCTTACACATTTTCTAAGTTAAAAATTCAATGTTGATATTCTCAGTTTCTGTCTAAACTATGTTGTTTGGCACAGATCCTGCTTCCTTGGTTCTATCAGAAGAATAAAACATATGTTCCCTTTAAAATCTGGGAATGAGTGGCGTCAGATGTTCGCAAGAAAACTTTTATCAAGGCTTCTCTCACCTGAGCGGTAAAGGAGAAGACACTGGCTGGCTCAACATCAGGCTGTCATGAGGAGAAAGCTGTAAGAAAACTGGAACGTGAGATAAAACCAACCGAGCACAAAAACACCTGCACTGAATTATTTACATTTGCATCCATAATGGAGGACCTAAACCACTGCAGCCCACAGGCAATCCACCAAAACCTACAGAAAATAACACTATTGTCTATAAAATTACACAGGTGCAAAACATGCAACAAAGAACACAGGAAACTACAGAAACCAAAACTCACCTGCACCAGGATGCGAGGCCTTTGAGAGGAAGGGAAGGGAACTTTGTGCATAAAATGAGAGATGTGCCTGGGAGGAAGAAAAATTAGGAGGACATGAGGCCGAAAATAACAGCAGTGGGCGGCTGAGTAATCCGTCAACGCACCCCTTTCAGAAGGGGCACAAATTATGAGCAGCAGTAAAACATGAAAAGCATGAATCTCCTGGCACGCATCACCTCACCAAGATAATATCAAAGTAAATATCCAAACTTAAACAACCTGACCCTGGTGGAAAGAACAGCTGCTGCTGATGATGTATTTCCCATTTATTTTGGTACTGAGGGTGTTCTTCTTTTTTTCTTAACCTACTGTAAACATGAAGTTTAGATCTCAATAGCACATTTGATTTTATGAGTCTGACAGCATATATTAAATTCCTGTGCAACAGTGGACACCAACTGATGATCTGAGGGTCCACAAGACTATTTTTAATCATTGTTGCGTTTTCTTCAATCAATTTGTTACACAAGGTGAAACTTATCTGCACCCTCTGATTGAAAATGTTGCACTTCTGTCAACTGAAACTACTAATTGTCTGAATTCTCAAGTAATGCAGTATGATGATGCAGCCTGCAACTGGTTATGAATTGCTTTTAATATAAAATAACAATGTTAAAGAATAATAATTACAGTCGGGATGTGAAGCATATACCTCAAAAACAAAAACCTTTGCAGGTACTGGATCAAAAATCAAGGCAAGAGAGAGATCTGCACACTGTACTGATAGGTCCCAGCAACTTAGATACTAACTAAGATTTACTTAGATAAAGCAAACATTTAATTTATGCTGCTGGGAGCTATAAGCACAGTGTCTGACTGTCTGACTCTTGCCTTCGGACTGACAATTAGAAAGAACATGGCAGAAAAGCAACTCACTTCTCGATGGGCAGGGCGTGAGGGCCAGAGATGGAGTAGCGATAGAGGAATGTAAGGAACTTGCGGAAAGCGTCAAAGAAGGGCCAGTGTGAGAGCAGACAGATACACTTGTTGGTGTAGACTGAGCGTGGGTTGGCAGCAGTGCTGGTGGTGCCGTCCATGGCTGCAGCAGCTGTTGTGTTGGAGGGGGGTGACTTGTGTGGATCCAGATTCAGGAGACCAAGCTGGGAGAGCTGCTGATCACTCAGACACTCCTGCGGGAAGGGCTCGTAGAACTGAATGGCAGCACCGTACACCTGAAACAGGAGACGTGTTGGTCACACAGCAGTCAGTGCAGTCTCAGTGTGCACACATAGTACCACAAATCCCAACTGCATCGCTTTGTTGTAGTGTTCACGCTGTGACAGTGCCAGAATTACACATGTTTCCATGTGGGATAATCTTTCAAAGCAAATGTGCAGGTCAGAGGTCACCACATGTCACAATGCACCTCTGACTGATCAGTTTCATCTCTGTGCTCATCAGTTAGTTTCATTATCAATTAATCTGCTATCTTTTATTATTAGATCATTGTTTTGATTATAAAATGGTAAAACATAGTGGAAAAATGCCAAAGCATTTCATCAAGGTGGCATCTAAAACAGACAGATATTCAGTATAAAATGATATAAGAGAAAGGAAAGTTGAAAATATACCTCTGTAAGTCACTCTAACCAGGAAATGGTTAGAGTGAAAGCATTTCTGTTTTAAATAATGACTGAACAGGATCTGCTTCCACTGCTTTGCTGAAACTAATTCTAACCTTGGATCAAACTCCAGGTCTACAGCAGCGCTTTCTCATTTCACAGCAGTTTAAAAGAAGAGGCAGCTTCATGCTCAAAAGAAGACCTGGTCAAATAACAATGAAAAGGAGCAGACAGTTATGCAGTTTTGCTAAATAAATACAAACATCAATAAGAAGAAAAAATGAAGTGAGTATAGAGCTTAATTGTTTCACTCCTACTGAACGTCAATAGCATGAGGGCTGACTGTGGCCAAACAAACAGCAGTGAGCTGAGCCAGTATCAACATTAGACCAAATAATCCCCTCTGCTTCCTGGAAATATGAGACTTTCTCAATTCACGCACAGATCAAAGCCAACAGGCTTATCTGCCGGCCAGACGACCAGGCCCCTCGTGTGGCTCAGTTTTAAATAGTTTCCCCCAAAAAAGGCACCAATGCACCCCAACGCCTCTGTTTGCTGCTGTGTCCGCACACTAGCTTTATGTTGTTTCTTTGAATTTCAATGAATGACAATCAGACCTGGTTATGGTGTAAAACAAACACAGCACATGACAAGACAATCAGTGGTGACTGTGTGTGTGTGTGCGTGCGTGCGTGTGCGTGCGTGCGCATGTACATCAGTCAACAGGTGACGCCTCAGTTAAACATGAAGTCTGCAGACTGCCAGAGTCCTGCTGAGTCTCCCTCTGACCTTGACCAGTAAAACACAAATCAGCACATTCACACTAACAAACACACTGACACACACACACGTACGCACAGTCCTCACCAAATATCCTCGTGCGTGTGCTGCAGCGGGCCATCCAAACTCACACACAAATGCACACGCGAGCACCTGTATACACACAGACTTGACTCAGCAGCAGCGGAGCGCGGAGGGTTTGGCACCAGATATTGCCCCTGACCCCTGACTGGCCTTGTTCAGCAGAGCAGCTGCTATCTAAACATCAGCAGGCTTTGGATGTTACTTGCTTTCAATCTAGATTGTGTTTTGCCACATAATACGCTAATATGTGTCAACAACAGCCTCATTCCTAACTGAGCCAGAGCCACCTTCCAAACCCAGACCAGACCAGCACAATGAGAAGGGGCTTGTGTTTGGATTGGGAAACCAAAAATGTGTGCGTGTGTTTGTATGTGTGTGGGGGATCTTAAACTGGACGTATGCTTTTCTGTGCTGCAAACAGAAGTATGTACACTTGAAGCGGTGCCTTGCTTAAGAATTTGAAATCAGCTGCAGTCTGGAGAAAATTTAAACAAACCACTACACCAGTGAAACAAACAAACTGATTTTACATAAATGGACATGATGATGACGACAACATGAAGTATGTGGAAGAGGAATTTTGTTTCTTAATTGAACGCTGGATCAGTCAGCTTCCTACTTAACTGCTTAGGCTGTTTTCTTTATCAACATGACTGTATGGGCAAGAATGTGATGCCTAGAGAACTTGAGATGAGAGTGATCTATCTTCATGGTTATTGGTGTTAAGACTGGCTCACCAAAAAGACAATGTCTGTGAGGTATTTATATCGCCATAAAATCACAGTTTCTTTTCAGAGTGAACCAGGCAGCATATGCAGGGTTCTTTATCCACACCTCTGAAACTGGGGCACAGTGTTTCCATGAGAAAACACATGACCAGGATACTACATGTATGCATAGTGTTCATATGTGTCTGCTTATCAGTACAAAGACACAAAAAACCTAACATCATCTCTCCAGACAAAAACCAAAGCCTTGTCATTATTGTGGTCTTAATGCAACTACTACCTTATTCCCTTGAATTATTTCATCCCTTTTCCTTTTGAGCCCCTCCTAAGAAGAAAAGAGAGACTAGATGTGGAGATACGAGGTTCTGACAGACAATGGCAGCATGCATGCCTGACCCACTTTCCCTCCTGGCATCCAGAGCATTGTGGTTTTCTCGCTCCCCGTTGTGGTTATGTCAGCTGTGTGGATGGCAGTTACAGTCTGTTGATGAGGTCTAACGGTCACTGACAGCCACTCTTATCTGATGCTGCTGCTAAGTCGTCTGGATGAGAGAGAGAGAAATAGAGTAGGATAGAGAAGTGAATGCAGCCACTCGTCCGTCTTACCTTCTCTCCAGAGGCTCCTGTGAGGACGAAGGTGGAGAAAACAGGGAGGGAATACTTTGTATTTGCTGGCCAACACTCGATCGTGGCCCCCATGGGGAGGCAGAAGAGGGGGACAGACTCTGGAAGTGGGAATGACTCATAGTCCTCCTCTGGATATCTACTGAACAAACCTAACAGGGGGACAGAAAAAAAAAACAAACAAACAAGCTGAGGACTCAATTTAGAGAGCTGCTAAGTGCAGCCTCCCCCCCGTGACTCCCAATTAAGAGCTAAAGTAGATGCAAAGCCGCCTTTTCATGACACTAGAAATGAAACAATTTACCATAATCACAACGATGCTGTACAACTTCGGCTTTGTAATAAGAAATCAGTGCTTGCTAATCAGGCCTTTAGGTAATTAGTCACTGTCAGTGGACACCAGCAAGAAACTGATGAAGTAGTGACTTTATTTAGTGCACTTTTTAAACTCTCTACTACATCTAACCGTGGCTCACACAGCATTTACAGCCATAGACTGTGCAAACAGCGGCATCAGGAAAACAGTTGCCAGCCAATTGACAAACTACTGACCTGTTTCAGAGGTGGTCCTGGCTAGTTTTATGCCCTGGGCGTTTTTTTTTTTTTTTTTTGAGGGCGCTCGTGCGCCCCCACATAGATTGCGCCCTGGGCAGTCGCCCACATTGCCCATAGCAAAAACCGGCCCTGACCTGTTTCATTAAAAGTTCAAAAAAACCGCAATTGAACATTTCAAAATGCACATATACAGGTTTTATACAAGTGTACTTTTACAAATACCCTTAATAAAAGGCTGCATCATTTATCATTATTATTTATTATATTATTATCATGTAAATTCCCTTTAGAACACCACTGAGGAAATAAATGTTAATTATGTGAATTATTCCTGACACTAATGCACAGATTATTCGCTGTTTTCCGCTGCCCTGCCATCAGTGACAAGCGATGATTACACTTTTAACAGTAACAAGTCAAATGGCATTGATGGAAAACTTTGACAAAAAGTTCAAATGAACACAATACTCATCAACAGCATCAGTGAGCTTATCAACATTTTCCTCCTCCCTTGAGAATTAGAGATAGACAGAGATAGAGTTTAAGTAAATTTCAACAAATGACACTCAATTCCAAAATGGAACCTGAGAGCACAACACAGACACAGAGTCAGAATAACTCTTAGAAGAGGGACCCCCTTCACCTCAGACTGTGGGATATCTGTAAGCTTCATTCTGAATATTGGGAATTTTATTTTGCACACCACATTTCTTACAAACCTATCAGTGAAAATGAATAGTCATGCAGTCTGTCAGAGGAACACGCCGAAAGCAACAAGATTCAAAAGCTCTCTCAAGCTGCAAAGATCTCATACACAGTTCAGTGTCATGTCAAGAGCAAGTGTCACTTTCTACAGCATAACAAGGCTTAATATAACCTCCAAACAGACTTTGACACCTGTGAAGCAGTTCCAAAAAATCATCATACACTTCATGAGGAGGGATTTATTTTAGAGCTGTTTGTACCTAATAAGCTGCCAGCTGAGTGAAAGTGTATGTCTTTTTCTTCTCAGTAGGTACCTACAAGCTGTTTATCCCTAAAATTAGGCAACTGTGTCCTGCACACTGGGGAATGTCCTGTGTGTGCACTGCTTTACAGCTGCACGTGCACATGTGTGTTTGTCATTTTCTGCCAAAAATGAAAACCATGTTTCCACCAGCAAAACAATCTGAGCTTGTTCTGGTTTGAATTTGTCTAGAAACAAAGTCATATGTTGCAAAACACGTCTGTTTCCAAAGCGCAAAAGCTCAATGTGTGCTGGATTTTTTTTTATTCTTTGCCTTAAAACGGTGAAAATAAATTTCATTTTTTTGAGTTGACTCATCCGATGCATTAGTGAAGAACCAGATAGAATCGCCGTGTTCACAGTCTGCTGCATATTTAAGACATGTACAACAAAACATCAGCCAGCAATTTGGGGGCATGCCAAACACAGCCAGGCTGAGGTAACGGCGTTATCAGAAAATGACAATCTTCTGTCAGTGTTGTTGGCTCTGAAAAGTCAGATGGATTTAATATAAAATAATCCTCATATTGCCATTTCGTACCGCACATGGCAACCATTTCAACCTTTTAAAGAAGGAGAATACTGGCGCACAGAGGCTGATTGCATTACTCCAAATCTGAGGCATCAACATGCTTCAACAAGCCTGAACACGCAAGTGCAGCTGTAGCAGAATTTCCTCATGGAGACAGTTCACCCTGCAGCAGACCCTCTTCTCCAGAGATGTTTCTGAGGCAGCTCATTGTAACACATACAGAAACAAGTAATGTGTTTAATGCCACAAATATTGCTCATAACAAAATTAACTCTGAATCATCTTCAGTGCAACCTCTCCAATTTATTGTTCATATAACTGCAGGCAACTCTGCACACACATCTGAAATTAGCCTCATTCTCACACACGAGAAACTGGTGATTAGAGAAAGAACAGAGGAAGAGAGAGAAAAGTGTTTACACAAAACACGTTCTTTGATATCATGTTTTACCAGGAACAGGAGGTACGCATCAGTATTGTAGTGTGAACTCTGGTGGTTATAGAATTAGGAGGGCTTACCTGCTTTGTAGGCTATTGTGTTGGTCTTGGCCACAGACTTCTTGTAGCACAGGTATACAGAGGAGCCCCACTGAAAACAGGTAGAGTGGGAAGAGTCAGCAGCATGTTGTCCATTTGGGATAATGAGGGACAAAATGCACAAAAACAAGTTCCATCAAATCTGGACCTATAGTTCAGTTACTCCTTTACACAGCTTTAGTAAGAATGATAACTTCAAATTACAAACCCAGTCAAACAAGTTAGAGCAGTATTATTTTTTAAACCAAACATCCATCAGATTTTAAGCCAATTAACTCATAACTCATATTTCAGCACAAGCTGAAAATCCTGTTGTTTTGTCAATCTCCAGTTATTGAAATTTTAGTTTTCTTTAAACTAAAAAAACATGAATACTCTTTTAATAATGGCCAAGTCAGTTCATACACCTCTTCTCCCACTTCCACAAAACAAATGTATTTAAATTATGTCAGAACAAAACAAAAATGCAGAACTATCAAAACTCTAAAGAGAGCGTTAATCTAACATCATCAGCATGTGTAAACGTGGTCACCTCCCTGATGCATTCAAGGACGCACCAAAATGTAAGAGAGGGTTAGCTGAAGAACATTAAACCTTTCAAATGCAATTAACAGTCTAATTAACTTCACATACGCCATGTTTGTTTACTGTTTGTAATCCTAGCTTTGATTTCTGACTACATTTATTCGGATGCTCTGCTTGAGCAGCCACCTGTGAAAAACTTGATTGGAACGGCTCACATACACGACTAAGACGGCAACTCTTTCAACAGCATCGTCACCCTCATATTTTCAAATCTTCTGGTGGGTAGGTGTTTTATTTATTGAACTCACACAGTATGAAGCTGACAGAAAATAAAGACAGAGGTCAAAGAGACGGATCCCCATGCGAGTCGAAACTAGTGATAGTGCGACTACATGGCCAGTGTCTCAAACTTCAAAGCCACAAGGATTTTGATGATAAAATTCTGAACGTGCTGTTTTGGTGTTTTTTACACAATATTAAAATTAGTGGAAATGCTGTGTGTTAAAGTCAAGTGATTTTATAGGATCTATTTTCTCAGATGGTGGTGATGGAGTTTATGATTCGCTCTCTGAGCAGTACTACATCATCAGATCGGAGGCAAGTGTCAAAAAGTAAGATGGCCAGGGGTAAGCTGGTTAGAATGCGAACTTCGGTTGAGAAAAAGACATGACAGAGATAAGAGTTACGTTTGGTGATTCTGTCCACTGCTCTGGGTGAGTAAAGGGATGAATTGATGGTGAACTCAGTGACCAGCTGTTAATGGTGACATCATCTATGTAGCAAAACCACAACTTACAACACAATGCGATAAAGTTGAGTATGAAACATGTTTCACCATGTCGTAGTTACTGCAATTCTTAACAGAGTGGAAAATGCAAGACAAAGATGCATTTCCCCTCCACAGGTTAGGACACACTCATCCCAACCTTTAGTCCAGCTCCCCTCAGGAATGTGCAGCTAGTCACTTTAGCATCTGCAGAGAAGCAGTGATTCATACATCTGATAAACACACATTATGATAATTAGTCATTGTGAGAGGAAGTAGGTCTTTGGCGACTAAAAGTCACATTAAATCTTTAACAATCTGAAGTATGGTCCCAGAACGCCACTGAAATATTAAAATGGTCTTCACAGCTCCTGCATTAGTCAGATTGAAAAATTAGTGTAGCTAAATCCCAATTTTAGTGTAGAATCCCCATCCTCTCCTTCATTCACCACGAGTCTCTGTAGAAAACATAAAAACTCAAAACATTTCCTGACATATTTCCTCTCTAAGCAAGTGTGAGACACACGTGCAGCTACACAAAGTTTCTCAGGAGAGCCATCTGGTCTATGAAACACAAAATGTAGACTGTGTGTGTGTGTGTGTGTGTGTGTGTGTGTGTGTGAGTGTGTGTGTGTGCATGTGTAAACTGTGTGGCATGCGGCTGCAGTCTTAATATGCCTGGGGACTAGCTGACAGGTAGACTAAGCAGGAGCATCTTCCTCCAGTCCACTGGCATCTCAGTCAGAAAAGAGGCCAGTTGATGT
>OMNW01001033.1:22065-33209 GCA_900303245.1 Selene dorsalis | reverse complement strand
TTTACACAATTTTCCTTAAGTGGAAGCTCTAACCAGTTCAAGCAGCTCACCTAGCATCTGAAATCTCTCTCCTATCTGCTGCAAAAAACACAATTAACTCAGAAGAAGAATGAACAGGTGAGATACAGTCTTCATTTCATCCTCAGCCCTGCAAAGAAGACACAGAGAAGAACCACTTGGCTCTAGGCTGTGATTTTTCCCAACACCACTGAGTCATTTTGAGACAGAAGAATGTGTGGTGGCTAAATTTGTCAGTGCTTGATCAGGCATGCTCATTGTCATTGCAAAAACCTTCAATGTCATTTTGTACTCCCGAATATTTCCCAAAGCTCATTTCACCAATTTAAGAGTCTCCTTTAAAACTCATTGGGGGGGGATTCAGGAGTAGTGAGGTGGAGGATTCAAGACTTCTGACTAAAGAATATCTTGACATTTTGAATTTCAGACAAGGCTCAGATAAGATGAGATTTTAAGTCTGCAGAATTCAAAATGCCATGAAGCAGTTGTAAAGAAGAAACTCTTTGTGATTACAGTGCGGGGGTGGAGGCGCTCAGCTACCCATTTTCTTTGCTGTCAAGAACTCCCTTTCACAACCACTGAGCTGTGCAAAGGTTTTAGGTGTTTTAGATGGTCAGATTGTCCATCATGGAATGTCATCAGGGAGGCACGAGCTGCAAACTGCCAGCATGTCCAGCAGTGAAGACAACAACAACATCACAGCTCTGTACTTTTAGTACATGCTGTGCACTTGTTGCCACCTTCTGCTGCTAGACTGAGGCTGATTTGAGTCTGAGTGAGGTAAACATGCAACCACATTATGCTCAGGTCTTGAAAGAACCTCACTGCCAAATACAAAACTGAGAAACTTCTGCTGGTTTAAAGTGTTGACACAAAATGATGATTTGTTCTATGGTTTTTGTTGTTGTTACTGAGCTTTGTGATATTAAAGCCCCTACAAAGAACTTTTAACTGGATATGCAAAAGTCTCTCATTTCTGCTGATGTCTCTCTGTGACCTACAACAGCAAATGAGGCCATCAGTGGGAAAATAAGTTATTTCTAAATAGCAGTTTCCCCAGTAAGAAGTTCAGCTTGGTATGGATTCTAGGATTACCAGGAGAGGAAGAAAGAGCAGTGCACCCATCCATCACTGCAAGATCATGTGGAGTTTTGAATGGGATTGATAAGGAGCATAATGGTGGCAGTATGATGCTCTGAACTAAACCACTGGAAAATGCACACAGCATATTCTTATGCACACCCTGAATGACAGGCACACAGAGAGGGTATTACAATTTTCATGGACTTTTTTGACAGTTTACTGGTTCTTGGTCTTGGTGGGCCAGTCCAACTACACGAGACTGAACAGAACTGACTGTTAGCATGTTGACAAATGATATAAATAAAGGTAGAGTGTTTAGAGAGATAGTTTAGAAATCACAGAGGAGAATTTGAAGTTTTCTATACGTCAGCATCTCTCACCATGCTGCTGTTGAGATTCTTCTCCACCTTGCAGAAGGTGTGAGGGGGTGTCTCTCCCTTGCTCGGGATGATGATGCAGATGTCTGTGACAGCCAGAGCAGCGTGCGGCTGACTCTCGGGCGCCCGGCGGTAGGTGACATAGATGCGCTGGGAAGAATTGCCACTGATGTTGGCTGGACGACCGCAGGGTGTGGTCTGGATGAGGTGACAGCCCTGCTTTAGTCGTTCCTTCCACTCATACAGCACACTGGGGAAGAAGAAGCAGAACAAGGCAGTCAGCCAAAGCAAGAAAACAAAACTCCACATCATGGGGCAGTTACAAGCGTGATTCCCATGTAGAATTAATCAAAACAATATGCAGTCATGATCTCATTGGGCCAATTAGGCGGAGTTCAAAATTTCATTGTAACATTGGGCATTTATCCCAGTTTTCCAGTCGCTAACAAATGGAAATGATTAAGCCAAATGTCTGCTTTGTTAATCATGATGTCCAATGCGACATTTGATGTAATGTTGTATTTAGATGCACGCAAATATCTTTTATTCAAATGCATTCTCACTGCTCCCTTCTTATCAATGGACCGTCCTTTAAACCTCCAGCAGTTTGACCAAAGTGCACTTTAGGTTTGTTGGGCATTTGCAAGTTTTTTTTTAAAGATTCCAACTTTTTGAATTCATTTTTAATTTGTGATTTGCTGTATATGATAGTCTTCATACAGTCTTCATACACTGCAGGTTTATAAAAATATACCATCAGTCAAAACATATTAACCCAGTACAGCCTTACAATCAGGCACAAGAGGACACTCACATGAAGCACTTAGAGGACGAGTACTCAGAATCATAGCAGTGATTCTAAACATCCCTCTTTGTGCTTCCATTATGCACTTATCATCCATTACTGTGGAGCTCGGCAAGCATTTTGTGGCCCTATCTGAAAGCTGAAAGAACAGAATTCAAAGTGGTCAAGTACAGGTTTTTTTGTTGTCTGTTGGTCCATTTCAGTGCAAACTGATGTGATGATTCGAGGCCAAACACTGTGTGTTTTTCCTCCGTTACCCTGTTACAGCAGTCTTTTTTAATCAGCTCAGTCTCCACCATCAGACCAGTGGCAGACATTATTTCTTTATGGTGACCAAGCTAATTCTGCAGGATTTTAATATTGGCTCTTGTGTTTTCTAAAGCAGATCTTAACGCCTCTTGAAACCATAGCTCTAGTTGTGAAAGCAGGTCAGGGTTTTTGTGCAGTATTTTCTAAATGAACTGGTCTTTATTTTTGCAGAGATGACCCAACCTTACAAGAAGAAAAAATCATAAAACATTAAAGGTCAACATTTATGAGTATGGCTATTTTTTTAAGCCATCGCAAAGTGATCACAAGACACAATGTGTATATTGTCTCTGCTTAACAGTGTACTGACAGAAAGCCTGGAGGTGCAACTGCTCCTTATCATCCATGCTACTGCAGTTGTCAATAATGAATGAAGACACACTGGTATTGGCTGGTCATTAATGATACTCATTATTCTATCTATAGTCTGAGCAACAATTGTCAGTTACGTCATGTGGATCCTTCACACACATCTTCTACTGCATTCAGTTCCTCTTTGAGTTCAGGTGTATATTTTTTCGAGGAAATCAAAACTTTGATTTTGAAATCGCCTTAAGGTGTTAATAAGCTATCATGAGAATGGGATCGACCCACAACCTAAAAGGATAAAGCTCCTGGCCCCAAACTGTCACTGATATTCAGTGAAAATGGACATAAATGATGGTTATACTTGTGCACACACATGCGGATCAGCTTCCCATTAGTCCGACCAGTGTCTGGGAGGCTCAGCCCCTCTGGGCTATCAGCACACAGAAGCTGCTGATACTTTCTGAGAGTGTCTGTGTCAGTGCCTGATAAGCACTGCACTCTGTGGAGTTAGAGGCCAGAGTTAACCACCTTAGGATTGTCACCGCCAGCTGCCGTCAGACAGAGGTGTGAGCGGTATGAACAAACAGTGCTGAATTCACACAGAAGATGCTGCTGAGGACGACAGACTGAACAGCTTTTCACGGCATTCTGTAAAATCACAACAGGGAGGAGCGGCAAGGCACGTCACTTTTATGTGTTTCTTTTGCACTAAATCCAGCAACAGCGGGGCAGAGATTCACATCAGGCGGAAAACAAGCAGACGGAAACAACTGTAAACACAAAGTTTGCTGATAACAATTGTTGTTAATTGTTCAGAATTGAAATAAATGGTTATGGTAACACGTTGCAATGTATTTACAAATGTGTGATGAGTAGGTTCTGACTGTGCATTTCATTAGTGTTTTTATGGCTGGAACAGCTGAACACTTAACATATTCTTAACATATGTGAGGAAATGGCTGATTTTCTTGCTCTCACATCAGCGTTTACTGAAAATCCTCAGGGTTTTTGCAGCTGGCATTTGAGGATATCAGCTTCATCTTTTGGAAACATTTTTATACACAACATATTTAATACAACTAATCGTTTAATTAGACAAATAACCAAGCTTGATCAGTTTTGAAAATAACTCGCTGAAGAGCTTGTTTGATTTTAACAGCTCTGAGAACATCAGAACAGTTTCCACTAAAACTTTGTTGACTTTGTTTCGAAAGGAAATTTCAGATAATTCCAGCAAACTAAAATGGAAGTGACTGTATGTGTACCACAACTATCTTAGTGTACATATTCTGTATTAGAGGCAGCAGGAACAGATGAAGCAACACCAAGGTGGAAACAAACAAACATCAACCATACTTTACTGTGATACCGTCATCACTGTAACATGAAGTGCATCTGTAATTATGAGCTCAAATGGCTCCTCCAGTCCACAGTCGATTTTGTTGACATAAAACAACTAGGTGGGAACTGGTTTTTCACTAGTATTTTTTGTAAGTGTGATGAAAGATTTAGAAAGGTGCATGAACTGTTTAACATTATCCAACAATAAGCAACTTCCCTCCAAGTCGCTGACAACAGAGTATAAACTAGAACTCTAGACAGATCAGAAATAAAATGTTGGCTTTACAAAAGTACGTGGACATTTGGTGGGATGTGAAACACAGTTTCACGTTTATCAGTGAAATATATAACTGAGCAGATAGAGGCTCTTTTAGTTCTTACCCCAGGTCAGTGAGAGGCGGCTTGTCGCACCCTCGTCTGTAGCACAGGAAGATCTGAGGCGCCATGAGGCCTCCATTGTTGAGATCAGCTGAATGGCCGGTTGGTGTTGTCTCTATGCAAGTGAACCCCGGCGGCACCTCCTCCCCCATCGAGCGGATCACCAGAGCCACATCGGTGATGGGCGCTTTGGGCTTGGCCGTCTTGTGGCAGACGTCATCAAAGTGGATCTCCTGGTCCAACGGCTTGGACGGGTCCGTCAGACCGGCCACCACAAAGTAGTCGGCTACACGAGGGCCTTTGTCCTCCATCATCTCCCATCCCCACCAACTGCCTGCACGGTTGCAGGAAAGCGACACACAGAGAGACACAGGGAGAGAGAGAGAAACAGAGAGAGAGAGGGGAGATTAATTTTCATTGTGGTAGCAGGTACAGACGGTTCTGGCGTCCTTGCTAGGGCAGTAAAATAAAAATTCTGACAGTCATAAATCTCCTTGGAGGGGGGCTGCAGGAGGGCATATGAAAAGAGAGGGTGAAAATATGAGGATGAGAGGGGCAATGATTAGGTACCAGGCAGCCATTTCCAGTTTGGGCAGTTAGCCGATTGCTATTCACCAGATTGACTTGAGTTCACACGACCGGCTAAGGTTCAGCATCATGGCTCAAGGACACCCTGACATAACTTGTAGAGGACAGATCATGGTTAGTGTTGGGGGGGGTTGAACCTTTCTCTAATTCTGCAAAGAGAAATGGAGCAGTTAAAGCCTTGATGGCCTCACAGGCCTGAGTGTGCATTTTAAAAAGGGAGCAGTGAGGTGTTTCTTTACAGGCCAGTCCCACGTATAAACCCTGCTGATTAGATGCCTTGTGATATCATGGAGCCCTTTATACACAGTGATAAAAGAAAAACAACAGTTCTGAAGAAGCACTGGATGAAAACTGCTGACATAGGTAGGTAAACAAGTTAGCAATGCAGAAACATATGATCTTCAAGTAGAAAAATTATTACATGGTAACCTTTATAATGCACAATCTTGTTTTTCTGGCAGGACATCACCACAAAAGCATTAATCATTGCAGTTATGCTCAGAAATCCCCTTAAAAAGAGCACAGAGAGTAACAGCCGTGAACATCTGAGCCAAACAACGGTTCACAGGGTGATAAGGTCTGTTTCAGAAACACAGGAGGGAGACTCAGCACCCCCTGAGGAAAACCAGTGAATCTTAACCACTGATTGTTTGCTCTGTCATGAGCATGGCAAACAACACACTGCCTTTTCAACAAGAGAAGTTTGGGTTGGAGTAAAAGAGCATTTGGGCCTAAAACACAGACAGTGAACAGTCAATGATGTGAGGAGAAACACTGGCATCTCCCAAAAGATCTGCTGCTGCAGGCTTTTCCAAAACTGTTTACAACGTTCTTTACTTCTTGATTTGATTGTTAGGGTTTATCATAAGAAAATGTGACTGAAGTTGCATTGCATACCTAACTCATTTTGGACGCTTTTACACTTTAGGCAACTTGGGGTTCAGTGTCTTGCCCAAGGACACTTTGGCAGTCAAAGAGGAGAATCTGGGGATTGAACCGCAAATTCTTAGATCGGTTAAAAGCCCGCTCTATCACCTGAGAGCTCTGGCTCAGAGCCTGACCGCTAAAACCTTTGTGAAGTTGCTAGGTAGAAGCTACATAAAGAGAGTAACACTAGACTCTGACTTGCCTCAAGCACCGTGCATTGAGTTCATCACTGATCAAAGAAATGCTAAATTTTTTCCTCCAAGAACAGAAAGAAGATGGACAATAAATCATGTCCTGACATCACCTAAGGAGTTCCACAAGGACAAACAACTCAAAGAAAAACTGGAATGTAGACCTGCTTTTTATTACTGTAACAATTTTACCCCATTATTTTTCAGTCTCTTGACATTATTGCCTTGAGCCTTGTGGCTAAAGCAAAGTTACATAATATTCCTTTTATCTCCTCTTGACAAGGAGGTCCACATTTTGCACAAAAGCTGTACAAAATGCTAAAGAACAAAGAAATACAGTAAGTCTGCTTGTTTTACAGTGCACATTTTTTTTTAACTGGGTGCAGTGATGTAAAGTCTCCGTGACCAGATTCATCCTTCGAGCCTCAGGAGTGCATCTCTGTGGGTTAAGATGAAACTGAAGCTTTTCTCCTGGTGGGTTGTGCAAAAACACACTCATGCAGTGGGTTCATGACAGCTGAAATCAGGAGGTTTGAGAAATGTGTACCTGCACAGCAAGCGCACGGCCTGAGGCTAAGATACAGAAGACACTGTATCAGAAAACAATAATAAGGTTTTCATGTGACAGCAGAATTTTTGCATCGATAGCAAATATTGGATGTGAAATCCACTTTCTTTCTTCAGAAACATTTCCAAGAGTTTTCAGAGTTTCCCAGTGCAATGCCGAATAATTCAACTGGACACGGCCTCTGATTCCAACCATATGTAGTAAGAGGGTGTGGGAGGAGAGGTTTAATTAGCAGGGCGTGGTAGCTCGTCTAAGTGTGTTGGCTCAGAGGAAAAGGTGAAAAAGCTGCCAACTCCAGTCTGTGTGATGTTATTCGAACAAGACTCCAGCCGCCACCACAGCTACATGAACCACTGTTAGTGCCTCCTTTCATCCACCTCACCATCAGAGACCAGTAAAAATCGAGAAGAGATTAAAGTCACAGAATATTTGACCTTCGTGTTTGTTCGGCCGCCCTGTTGGAAGCATCTCATATCAACGTTTCTCTTTGACACGCTGCGGTAAAACGGACTGTCAAGAAACACAAACCTATAAACGGCAAAGCTATCCTAAAGATCAAATCATGCAGATGCAGCTCACCCAGAGTGAAGGCCGCAGCAAGTGGCCAGAATCCCATTTGTTTGTCTTTTTCAATCGAATGACTTTTTGTATTTATTATTAGCAGCTTTAAACACATTATTTGATAGATAAAAGAGTTTGCTTACACAAATCTACCAAAAGCTGGGTGTTTACTGGTATAATGAAATGATCTTTGCAGGGTCAATGGGCCAAGCTTATATGCAAACAAAGAGCGATTTGTGTTTCTTTCTTTGGCTGTCACATCCAGCTATTGACAGATGGTGAGAAAATGCTGGTTCACTGTGTTCTGGCTCTTACACTCGGATTACAAATGCATCTCACCTCATCACTTCCTCGCTGTGAGAAACTGATGAGAGGACAGTCACAGCACACTGAGCTGATTCTCTGTGCCAAATGATGTCTGGTCAGCTGTGATAAGCCAGAGGAAGTGAATGGAGCTCAGGCCACTGGTCTATACGCTCCTCATCCACTCCTCATCCGGCATCAAGACCTTCAATCCAGTTTTTCAAATCTACCTTGATGTTGTGGTTATCAGCTGGTCAGACTGAGACTGACCACATAAACTCTGAGGGCCCCACATCTGCACCGCATCCTGAGTCCAAGACCACAGTCTGTGTTCAGCTTCCTGTCCAACACACACAGCAGGCTCATAAAGGTCCCTGAGACTTGCTTTACTACACATTGGTGCAACACCCAGAAGACAGGATGTGGGACACGTGTTCACTTCTCTTTCTGACACGTTTACTCAGGGATGGAGCTTAATAAAAACACACAAAACACAAAAGACTTGTCTCTGATTTCAAAATGAAAACAGTTTCACAGCAGCGCTGACGCAAGAGGAGGCTCAGCTGGTTCAAATAGTTACACTTCACATCTTAATACTGATCCAGGTTATAGGTTTTTACTTTAACACTTGATTCAAGCTTTCACCAGTCTCTCTACCCTTGATGGGGTGACAGAACAGCTGATGCTCAATGAAAACAAGAGCATAAGTGAAATGAGGAATGAGAAGTCAGGGAAGCTCATAGTGGTGGAACACACACACACACACTGTTCTATTACACCTTCAAGTCTGCTCTCAACACCACCATAAAAAGCCTGCATGTGAGCCTGAATTTGGAGAGGCTGAAAGTCTGACAGCCTGGAGATGAGGTGAAATGTCTGAAGTTTTGTGTGTGTATGTGTGTGTGTGTGTAACCACAAGGTCCGGGGTCACATTCTTGTATTTTACAGGCATAATGAAAGGCAGAAAGTAATGTATTCAACATGTGAGGTTTTGTCAACACAAAGACAATCTAACTGATCCTCATTTTAAAGCAGATTCACAGTCTCTGCTGACAAGATTAAAAAAAAAACAACCTAAGTATAGCATCTTGTGCTTTTTGTAATGAGATGAATTCGACAGGGTGTCTCCCACTGCTGTGGTTATCCCATTTCTTACAAATGACTGCTGCTTTATAGATCCAGAGGGGTTGTTGCATGAGGCACGACTGACACAACCAGACTTGGGTATTGTTTCATGGAGAACACAGTGAGTGCAGTTAACTTCTCACAAAAAACATTGACCTAATTTATTGCAGTCCCATTCAAAAGCAGCAGAGAGCTTTGCAGTGTCACCTCCTGTTACACTGACTACGGGGCCACATGACGAGCCAAAGAATGACACTCATCTGTGCCATGTTGTTGGCCTGCTAAAAATACAATGCAAACCAAAGCAGCAGCACTGGGGCACACATTACATAAGGATTATATAAATGTATATAAATGTACACTGTATATGTGGGACACTCTTGGACTCCCACTGAAATCAAACCTCCTTTGTTGTCTTCAATCCACTCGCTCTGCTTGCCCTATATTTCCAGAATAGAAGAAATCAATGTTGCTGAGTTCATGACAGAGACACAGGTGGCAGGATGAATAATGAATTCTGGGTTTCACAGTACCTGCATCCATTGAGCCATCAGCGAAGCTTCTTGTAAAGGTGATTGGAAGGTTTTATGGGTTATGCAACAAATCTGATCAGGACTATAGATTACAGATTAAAATCCCGCAGATCCATATAAAGTACAGTGCAGAACAGCATGGCACACAGATTCAGTCCATGGAATTACATGAACAGAGTATCAGTGGGTTCCCTCCCAGGAACTGCATCCAAAAGCGTCAGAGCCGTGACTCCCTGACACGTAAGAGTAAAAAAATCTGCACCGCAGTTTACGTGGTGTAATCCAAATATCTTAATTTGCTGGCTGCCCTACTTCTCCCCTGGCAGACTGACCTGAAAGGGAAAGCTTGACTTGGTCTTGAGGTTAACGCCCAGATAGAAGTGATGGCTGGAAAGCTTTGAGCTTTTAAGAGAGGATGTGCTCAGGTCTGAAGCCTCTTTAAAGGTTACCAGAGCCCGACACAATGGTCCTGAAGCACTACAGAATATATTAATGTGTCTCTAAATCATGTATGACACGGGAACATTTATTCCCAAGCCCTAAAGATGTGGTTTTCCCCAAGATATTGCAGACTATTTGTCTTGCAAAGAGTGAAATCAGCATTTGACTACAGAGTACCTTAAATGATGCGGTTCGCTTGCTTTAAAGGTGCTTTATTCAGTGGCTCAGCTGAATGCGCAGATTATCTGGGTTCCGGCTGATTCTCTACAGTAATCACACAGGATAGGGAGCAGTGTGGGAGCCAGAGAAACAAGAGAAACAAGACTTTGGTGGAAAAGCACCACAGGTCCAGAAACTTTAAACTCGGCCACATCAAGGGCCCGGTGCCAGAGCTGTAGACAAAGCTTCCCAGACCAAACTCGCTGACTTATAACCACAGCAGGAGTTCAGGGAGGAGTTCGATAAGATGTCCAGACCTAACAGGCCTTCAGTGGCTTCCACAAGGTTTTTGTTTAAGCCAACGTGACAGGGGAACGATTTCCAGCTGTCTTAAGTTCACGAGAATCCGGGCCAATGAAACTCACCAAAGGGACTCTCGTTTTAAGGCTCCACAAGCCAAGTCGCTGTTCTCGGGTCCAGCTGTGTAGACAGCGAACACGGAGACAGCCACAGCAGGGCAAACACGTGGAGGAGGTGAAAAGGAATGTGCACAAGAACATAAACACAAGCCAGTAGGAAGCCACATTGGCCAAGCATCTGCTTCCAGTTAGCCCAGAGGGGTGGGTGTTTGGCTCTGTACCTTTTCACGGCATCAGGTCATGTAACATTTTGGAGGAAAGATGACCTCTGTGAGAAAGCAGAAAAACTGTAATCGCTACACAGGACCAGCTATTTAACCTAATCAACCAAATAAAATCTAATGAGCACAGAGTTCTAATTTCTCCTGGCAGAACTGCATCTTGATCCCAAAACAACAATCAAAAGACACAAAAAGGAAGCTACAGGATACGATATGATACGATACGATACAAATTACTTTATTAATCCCCTAAGGGAAATTCATTTGTCTGTCAGCTTATCACCATTTGCAGAAGAATCAAAACGGCCTGATGGCTAAAGTTAGGATTTCTATATCCTGCAGCAAAGAGAGAGGAGCTGTTCACCACCACTGCTTTCCTGGTCCATCAAGGTGCCATGAAGTGGATGATCTCAGCCGTCCAGAATGGCCTCCACCATGCTCAGTGCACATCTCTCCACCACATCCCTCAGTGAATCCATCAGGGCAAC